>SKCR01031461.1:0-67544 GCA_019454045.1 Zanthoxylum bungeanum | reverse complement strand
TGATTAATCCTTCATGGACTGATACTGTCTCATATCATCTCAATCCAGGAACTAATCATATGGACCTCTCTTCATTTATATATCTAAGGTGATCTAATCACAAATGATGAGAGTGCAATTTCCTTGTCACATAGTTAATTTGTACAACAACACTATGATCTGTACAAATAGTGACGCTATGGGTCATATTATCCAACAGTTCTATCCATTTGAAAATGGCTAGCCTACTACTCTCTGTTGACATGGTCTTGTATTCATACATTGTTCGATCAGGACGCATGATTCCGATAATGGATGCCTGATTAGTTTTGATGATTTCAGTTTTGGAACTTGATCTAGATATTTGGAAACTTTTATTTTCAAAAAGATTTATTTTCGAATAAGTTGAGTTTTAAAAAGGATTACCTTATGTTTTGGTTTATGATGATGTATGAGTTTATTGTATGGCATTTGTACGGTGATTTTATTGCTAATGGTGAATGAGGTCGATTATATGGAATTTCTAATAAGATTACTATATCAGATAATAAATGTGATTGCCTGTAAAGAATCCGTATTACGTCTTCCATTTTTGATGATGAATGCAACTGCCTGTGAAGAATCTGTATTACGTCTTCCGTTTCTGATGATGAATACAACTATCTGTGAAAAATCCGTATTATATTTACGTTTCTAATAATGAATGTGATTGACTGTATAGAATCTGCTTTAGGCTTCCTGTTGATAGACGATCAACTATAGTCATTAGGATACAGTTAGCAGATTCGTAGTGTTAGGGTCCGCTAGTTGAGCCTGGTATTATGTTATGTTATGTGATTGTATGTTAACAAGGTATGTATTATCATTTTTCATTCATGCATGTATATAGTAAGTGATGAGACTAGGCATGTATGTACGGCATAACACAAGTCATATATAGTTTACGCTATGTTAGAAATGATTGTAAAAGCACTTAGTAGATATCTCACTGTAGGACACAGAAATCGGCGACGCTGTCCCAGGCTCGCAGCCTGGTTAGGAGTACAGAGTAGTCCACGGGGGACTAAACCGGAGAAATAACATGGAGTCGCCACCCGGTGTGAACCGGGAAATTGATTTAAGGCCGCACTCACCCATCGCAAGGGAAGACCTAAAACTGTTGGTTCGGAATGGTCCCTTACTTATGCCACTTGTAATGAAGTGATTTGTGCAATAATTTAATCGAATCTACGCAACACATGTTTCCAATAGTATTATACTTCTAAGTTCACATACATAAAAGTAAACTTGAATAACGGCAGGCATATAATTTCATAACACATTAAATCGATAAACATGGCAATACAAGTAAAACATAAATATAGGAGAGACATAATTAGGTTTCTAGTGCGAAAGAAATAATCACGGAAGCAATCATGTATGAGAATATAATGGAAGAAACAAACATGCATGAAATGGGATGAAACAGATGAAATCTCGTTCGTGGAGCATTTGATAACGCATTCGAACGGAGAAGGGCCGAGAACATGCGTTCGAGTTGCTTTCTTGGGCGCGTTCGAATGGGATAAGACCTGATGCATGATAAAGCAGAAAATATGTGCGTTCGAGTAGCGTTCGTAAACGCGTTCGAACGGGGGAGGGCCGAGAGCATGCGTTCGAGTTACGTTCGTAAACGCGTTCGAACGGGGTAAGACCTAATGCATGATAAAGCAGAAAATATGCGCGTTCGAGTAGCGTTCGTAAATGCGTTCGAACGGGGGAGGGCCGAGAGCATGCGTTCGAGTTGCGTTCTTGGACGCGTTCGAATGGGGTTACAAAAGAAAGAGGATCTATGGCGACATAAACACATATGCGAAGGACCAAATACATAACGTGGGACCTCATACGCCCAATTGAACATGTTTACATCCAATCAAACATATTTCGTCCAGCGCGGCAAGACATCGTGGTAAAGGTAGCCTTTAGGTGTTTCCCTCGAATAGAGGACCTTTAATCCACCCTAGTCGAACCCATGCGCATCAAGTAATTATATGTGAATAGCGAAGTAATGATATTGGACATTGGATGCCTAATTGAACACATCTCACATTCAATCAAACATGCCTCATCCGGCGCGGCAAAACGTCGTGGTAAAGGTAGCTTTCAGGAATTTCCCTCGAATAGAGGACCTTTAATCCACCTTAGTTAGCTCATGCGCACTTGAATGCGATGCATGCTTAAATAAAGCAATGATATGCAAATGTTAAATGACATAATAAAAGGCACGACATAACATCGTGGTAAAGGTAGCCTTTAGTCGTTTCCCTCGGATAGAGGACCTTTAATCCACTTTAGTCAAGCCCATGTGCATTATGACTATCAATACGTAAATAAATAAAACAACCACATGCGCAAAATGGATGACGGGATTACAAGCAATAAATGAACGGAAATTAAATAACAAGACGAAATATGCATTTCAAAGTTTCTCGAGTGGTACGTGGAGTTGTTTCCCAAGTACAGACCGTACTATCGTCCATTCGGATTCGGCTACGAAATTTATGTCTGGGTTTCTATCCGATATACCATAAGATACGACACATATTCCATTCATCCAATAGCTATAACATGTATCAACAAACGACTCTCATGCGAAGGAATTCTAATAAACAACAAAAAATAAGAATAAATAAGAAGGGTGCCCTCAGGTCTAACCTCTTAGGTCGTCTCTCGAAAGCGCGTTACACGGATGTCGGAAGGATTGATGCTCCGCAACTCCTCTGGTTCACTGGTCCATTGATTCCTTTCGCTGTTTCAGTGTTTGGACTGCTATTTTTTTTACTCCGTTTCACTGCTGTTTTCACTGTATTTTCTGGTTACTGTTTTACGGTGTATGAGGGACCGTTCTTACATTTTTAAGGGGTATTAGGGTTGTTGTTTTATGCAGTAATTGAGGTGTCTTAAGGTACGGTTTTTGGTCACTGTTTTTCGTAATTTAGGTTACTATTTTGCGGTGTTTGGGCTGCTGTTTGAGTGTGTATTTTCGGTGACTGCAGTACAGTTCAGGGAGTTATTCTCGGTGATAGGCGGTGCGGTTAATATGAGGTTTATGGTGCGGCAATGTGAAGGTGTTTTGAGGGCTGTGTGATGCGGCAATGGATGGGTTATTTGGTGAGTGTTTCTGTGATGGTGGAGTATAGTAGAAGAGAAAATTATTTGGTTGTTTCTTGTTTTTTTTTCTTTGGGCGTGTATCTTTGGGGAAACAATGGTTGGGCTTGTGTCTTCTTTTATAGGCAAATGCTAGGGTTCCTCTTGTGTGAATAGGAAAAGTGCAATCAATGGTGATATCTTCTAATTAGTATATCACAAGGAAATTGTCTATTTAATTAGGGATATGATTGGGCCTGATTGGGAAGATGATATATTTGGGCGTGAGGCTAGCAGCAAAACCAGAAGTACCGACACCGTTCGAATGCCGATTCGAACGCTACATGAACGCCCGTAATCTGCTTGACGTTCGAACGTGTTCACGAATGCAGCACGAATGAAAGCAGTGAACATGTGAATTGAATCCGATGACATATTTATTCTGAATTTCCCATTCTGACATTCGTTTCCTGTGATTTCCGCAACCTAAAGAGTAGTGCCTCCGTACGAGACTCATCATCGGGACTTATATGCAAAAATGCAATGCCTACAATCGCCCTCACTTTGATGGGACTTGTGCAGTGTGTGACAATGACAATCCTATCAAAGTTGTGCAATGCATTTTTACTTAACTGGCTCGCCAACTGCCACCTGGCTTGCCTGCTGCTTCGAGCTGAGTTGATGACGCAGTGGACCTCGATCCTGAGACGCATCCCAATAACTGCAACCGACCCTGGGACGCATCCCAATACCGCTGAAAATGTGGGTCAAGACCCTGGGACGCATCCCCAAAACTGATGATGCAGGGGGCCAACGACCCTGGGATGCATCCCAATAACTGCAACCGACAACAGGGGCCTCGACCCTGGGACGCATCCCGATAACATTGACAATGTGGGTCACGACCCTGAGACGCATCCCTAAAACTGATGATGCAGAGGGCCAACGACCATGGGATGCATCCCGATAACTGCAACCGACAACGGGGGTCTCGACCCTGGGACGCATCCCAATACCCCTGACAATGTGGGTCATGACCCTGAGACGCATCTCCAAAACTGCTGATGATGTGGGTCACGACCCTGTGACTCATCCCCAAAACTGCTGATGATGTGGGTCACGACCCTGAGATTCATCCCCAAAACTGATGCTAATAATGTGGGTCACGACACTGGGACTCATCCCTAAAACTGCTGATGATGTGGGTCACGACCCTGAGACTCATCCCCAAAACTGATGCTGATAATGTGGGTCACGATCCTGGGACTCATCCCCAAAACTGCTGATGATGTGGGTCACGACCCTGTGACTCATCCCAAAAACTGATGACGATAATGTGGGTCATGACCTTGGGACTCATCCCCAAAACTGATATTGATACTGACGTGGGCCTCGCCCCCCGGGACTCATCCCCAAAACTGATACTGATACTGATGTGGGCCTCGCCCCTTGAGACTCATCCCCAAAAACTGATGACGATAATGTGGGTCATGACCTTGGGACTCATCCCCAAAACTGATATTGATACTGACGTGGGCCTCGCCCCCCGGGACTCATCCCCAAAACTGATACTGATACTGATGTGGGCCTCGCCCCTTGAGACTCATCCCTAAAACTGATACTGATACTGATGTGTTGTTGCTTCTCGTTGGCTTGCATTTGCCGCTTTCTTATTTTATTCTTTGAAACCTGTGAATACAAAACAAAACAAAACACAAAAAAGAATGCAAATACGTTATGTGTATGCATGCATGAATGAATGAATTTCCTATTCCGTTGGGTTAGGTCTTCTGCCGGGTCTTCTATCTCTCAGGAAATATATTGCTTCAATCTGTCCATGTTGATCGGCTCAGTGAACTCATTCCCTTCCAAATCTGACAGTCTCACTGCCCCATTTCCCATTACTTTCTGCACTATGTAGGGTCCTTCCCAGTTAGGTCTAAACTTTCCTCTTGGGTCTGTCGTCGACGACCTTGACTGCTTAAGTACCAGATCACCCTTTCTGATCTTAGTATGACGCACCTTCTTGTTGAATGCCCGAGTTAACCTCTTCCGGTATATCTGCATGTGATGCAAGGACTTCATCCTCTTCTCATCTAGCAGTGCTAACTGTTCAAATTGCTGTGAGGCCCATTCCTGTTCAGGCAACTCTGCTTCTGCTAGAACCCACAGTGATTGTATCTTAACTTCCACTGGCAGCACTGCTTCCATTCCGTAGACCAAAGAGTAAGGCGTGGCTCCCGTTGATGTTCTCACAGATGTTCTGTACCCCCACAGGGCGTACGGTAGTTTGTTAGCCCAATCTTTGCAGTTTTCTGTCATCTTGGCTAATATTTTCTTTACTGTCTTATTGGCTGCCTCGACTGCCCCATTTGCCTACGGTCTGTAAGGTGACGACTTATGATGTCCTATCCCATATTTCTGTAGCATTGCTTTCGTTTCCCCTTGAAACTGAACTCTGTTATCTGTCACTACATGATGCGGCATCCCATATCGACATATGATGTTCCGAGCTATGAACTTCACCATCTGATTTGCTGTGACGTTACGAAATGACTCAGCTTCCACCCATTTTGAGAAGTAGTCCACTGCCACCACTATGAAATGATGTCCATTCGATGCATTCGGTCGAATCTCTCCGATCATGTCAATTCCCCATGGTGAAAAAAGCCATGGCTCTGATAGCCCGTGTAACTCTGTGTGAGGCAGATGGTTCATATTACCATGTGTTTGACAATCACGACAATGTTTTACCAGCTTTGCACAGTCTGTCTCCATGGTCAACCAGTAGAAACCTTGTCTTACAATCTTGCGAGACAAATTCAACCCATTCATGTGTGGTCCACAAACCCCGGCATGTATTTCTTCCATTACTTTCTAAGCCTCTTCTTTTCTTAATCATTTCAACTGAATACCATTCGCTTGTCTCTCTATCCTTGCCGTAAGGTTTTCTGTTTCTCAGTTTCCTTTTCCCGATATCTATGTTTGTTAAACACCTTTTGACAAGTCTTTCTTTCCTAACCCAACGGATATCTATGATGGCTTTTAAGATACAAGGGTTAACATGATGCATGTATGCATGAGATGCATGAGATTCGTGCGATGCATGGAATATATAAGTCGGCCCATTATCATTTTAAAGCATTCAATCATATTATTGCGAGGTGCAAACTTGTCCCAGTTAAAAAGGCCCAACATGTTTACACCTTTGCGATAACATGGTTAAACAACTTCAAATGATAAGAAGGGGCCCAAACACAGGATGGCCCATCGGCATTTTAGAAAATTTTAGCCCAATTGTCATAAGATACGAACTTATCCCAGTTTAAATGGCTTAACAAGTTCGCATTTCTGACAAGTAGTCTAACTGAGTCCAAATGATGATGGTCCTAAGCATAAACATAAAGAAACAATTTCTACAGAGTGGCCCATCGATATTTTAGAAACTTTTAGCCCAATTGTCATAAGATACGAACTCATCCCAGTTTAAATGGCCCAACAAGTTCGCATTTCTGACAAGAAGTCTAACTGAATCCAAATGATGATGGTCCTAAGCATAAGCATAAAGAAACAATTTCTACGGAGTGGCCCATCGGAATTTTAGAAACTTTTAGCCTAATTGTCATAAGATACAAAATCATCCCAGTTCAAATGGCCCAACAAGTTCGCATTTCTGACAAGAAGTCTAACTGAATCCAAATGATGATGGTCCCAAAACGCAAGCACAAGGAAATAGTTTCTATTGGTCATACAACTATGGTCTACGTGGGTTTATAGGGGTACAGACAAAGGCTCTCGTCGATGAAGGGTTACCCACAACTAGGTCTCCCCACTCAAGGGTTCGAGCGACCAAGTGAGCGCACCATTTTTTATACACTAAGGTATGTGCCAACGAGTTATGGTGCGTGACTGAGTGTCAAATGGATTTCCCGTTGTAGATTCCCCAGAGGGAGGGCGGAGTGAACTCTCTTAAAAACCCAAGCCTCTTAGGCTCTTATCGCTTGGTGACAGGAATAAACAACGAGTCCTCCAAATTAGTCTATCACAGTAGGCTACGAGTACATGATTATCTAGGTGCCTTCAAAGCTTTTCCTTGTAGAAAGATAGTGAATGAAGGAAGACACCAAAACATTACCTAGTCTTAAAAAATGCCTTTGATTAAACCCCTTTCAACCCACGGTAAACACGGTTAACTAAAGCACAAACCACAATCATTACAAGAAATTATTTCGGGGCCAATTCTCTATCCCCAGTGGAGTCGCCAGACTGTAGGACACAGAAATCAGCGACGCTGTCCCAGGCTCGCAGCCTGGTTGGGAGTACGAAGTAGCCCACATGGGACTAAACCGGAGAAATAACATGGAGTCGCCACCCGGTGTGAACCGGGAAAATAATTTAAGGCCGCACTCACCCCTCGCAAGGGAAGACCTCAAATCGTTGGGTTCGGAATGGTCCCTTACTTATGCCACTTGTATTGAAGTGATTTGTGCAATAATTTAATCGAATCTATGCAACATATGTTTCCAATAGTATTCTACTTCTAAGTTCACATACATAAAAGTAAACTGGAATAACGGCAGGCATATAATTTCATAAACACATTAAATCGATAAACATGGCAATACAAGTAAAACATAAATATAGGAGAGACATAATTATGTTTCTAGTGCGAAAGAAACAATCACAGAAGCAATCATGTATGAGAATATAATAGAAGAAACAAACATGCATGAAATAGGATGAAACGGATGAAATCTCATTCGCGGAGTGTTTGATAACGCGTTCGAATGGAGAAGGGCCAAGAACATGCGTTCGAGTTGCGTTCTTGGACGTGTTCGAATAGGGTTACAAAAGAAAATGGATCTATGGTGACATAAACACGTATGCGAAGGACCAAATACATAACGTGGGACCTCATACGCCCAATTGAACATGTTTACATCCAATCAAACATACTTCATCCGGCGCAGTAAGACATCGTGGTAAAGGTAGCCTTTAGGCGTTTCCCTCGAATAGAGGACCTTTAATCCACCCTAGTCGAACCCATGCGCATCAAGTAATTATATGTGAATAGCGAAGTAATGATATTGGACATTGGATGCCTAATTGAACACATCTCACATTCAATCAAACATACCTCATCCGGTGCGGCAAAACATCATGGTAAAGGTAGCCTTCAGGCATTTCCCTCGAATAGAGGACCTTTAATCCACCCTAGTTAGCCCATGCGCACTTGAATGCAATGCATGTGTAAATAAAGCAATGATATGCAAAGGGTAAATGACATAATAAAATGCACGGCAGAATATCGTGGTAAAGGTAGCATTTAGGTATTTCCCTCGGATAGAGGACCTTTAATCCACTTTAGTCAAGCCCATGTGCATTATGACTATCAATACGTAAATAAATAAGACAACCACATGCGGAAAATGGATGACGGGATTACAAGCAATAAATGAACGGAAATTAAATAACAATACGAAATATGCATTTCAAAGTTTCTCGAGTGGTACGTGGAGTTGTTTCCCAAGTACAGACCGTACTACCGTCCATTCGGATTCGGCTATGGAATTTACGTCTGGGTTTCCATCCGATATACCATAAGAGACGACACATATTCCATTCATCCAATAGCCATAACATGTATCAACAAACGACTCTCATGCGAAGGAATTCTAATAAACAACAAAAAATAAGAATAAATAAGAAGGGTGCCCTCAGGTCTAACCTCTTAGGTCGTCTCTCGAAAGCGCGTTACACGGCCGTCGGAAGGATTGATGCTCCGCAACTCCTCTGGTTCACTGGTCCAATGCTTCCTTTCGCTGTTTCACTGTTTGGGCTGCTATTTTTTTTACTCCGTTTCACTGATGTTTTCACTGTATTTTCTGGTTACTATTTTGCGATGTATGAGGGATTATTCTTGCGTTTTTAAAGGGTATTGGGGTTGTTGTTTTATGCGGTAATTGAGGTGTCTTAAGGTACGGTTTTTGGTCACAATTTTTCGTAATTTAGGTTACTATTTTGCGGTGTTTGGGCTGCTATTTGAGTGTGTATTTTCGGTGACTGCAGTACAGTTCAGGGAGTTATTCTCGGTGATAGGTAGTGCGGTTAATGTGATGCTTATGGTGTGGTAATGTGAAGGTGTTTTATGGGCTGTGTGATGCAGCAATGGATGGGTTATTTGGTGAGTGTTTCCGTGATGGTGGAGTATAGTAGAAGAGAAAATTATTTGCTTGGTTCTTGCTATTTTTTTCTTTGGGCGTGTATCTTAGAGGAAGCACGGGTTGAGCTTGTGTCTTCTTTTATAGGCAAAGGCTAGGGTTCCTCTTGTGTGAATAGGAAAGGGAATCATGCAATCAATGGTGATATCTCCTATTAGTATATCACAAGGAAAATGTCTATTTAATTAGGGATATGATTGGGCTTGATTGGGAAGATGATATATTTGATTTGTTTTATTTAGGTATGTGAATTATTTAGATTGGATTTGTTTTATTTAATTTAGGAAGGATATTATTTTAATTTATGACATGTGTTTTAAATGTTTTAATTATTTTTGGGTGGGTTTTGGTGGGTTAATTGGGCTTGGGCGTGAGGCTAGCAGCAAAACTAGAAGTACCGACACCGTTCGAACGCCGATTCGAACGCTACACGAACGCCCGCAATCTGCTTGATGTTCGAACGTGTTCACGAACGCAGTACGAACGAAGCAGTGAACATGTGAATTGAATCCGATGACATACTTATTCTGAATTTCCCCTTCCGACATTCGTTTCCCGCGACTTCCGCAACCTAAAGAGTAGTGCCTCCGTACGAGACTCATCATCGGGACTTATATGCAAAAATACAGTGCCTGCACTCACTTAAGTCATGTATAGTAGTCACATATGGTTTTAGCTGATTTAAACCACCTCAGGTTTAGGTTGGCTTTAGCTATGGGTTTAGGGTGGTTTGGTATGGTTATGTTTTGAGCAGTCCATGTGTAATGATGCATGTATGAATTGGGCAAGTATAAGCCATGAATAGTCATGTAGTGCACGTATAACGAATGAGGCTTATGGAGATGGCAACGCTGTCTCCTGCCGGCCACGTTCTGTATTTTTCGGGATGTGACAATCATATACTTATAAATGTTATATATATGTAATATTTTCAAATTATACTTACTTTTATAGTATGTGTGCGGTTACTTACTGAGTGTTATAACTCACATTACAACAGTTTGTTAGTTTTACAAGTTGGCAACCAGAATGGCAAGCCATCAAATTTTGGGTACTTATGCTTGAGACGGGGGATCACCCAAGTTGCAGTCACCCACTCTAGAATCATGGAGAATATTTATGTGTATAGAAGTTTATTTATTTTGTTTATGTTTAAGATCGTGCAATGCACGCTGTCATTTGTATGTAGATCAATTATTGATTTGTATGCTTTAATTCAAGTGTGGAGCCCTGAGTATCGATGATGTGATTTTTTTTTTTGAGTTGGGCTAGAGGTCCTTTCTACTTATTTGATGTTTTAACATGTATTGCGATATTTTATATCGTACCGCAAGTGTACAATGTCAAGTTTTAGTAGATGATAAGTATATGAGTGTCGAACCCACATGGATTGGAATCTAATTTGCACTAACTATTGTAATTACTAACCCTAATTTTATATAGAAACATATTCTAAATTTAAAGTAAATGGAAACTTAAGAAACAAAAATAAATAAGAAACTAAACAGTTTTTATTGCAAGATCAGTTACGAGATTAATTCTAAAGTTTGAGATTTCACCTAGCTATCCACTATGTATTTGAGATGCCAAATCAAATACTATTCAATTTCTAAGTTTATAAGCCTAGAATCCTAGAGTATTCCACTCCCTCTTTCGAGCAATAGTGAAAAGTTTATTAATTACCGACTTCGATATCCCTATAAAAATATAAAAATTAATAATTTATTATGTCTTGTGATTCTTTATTAACGGCTTTCAAGGAAGTACATATTCTTCCAAACTCTATAAACTTCCAAAATTATTTTTTCTGGGTCCTAATCAAATCTCCTCTCCCGAGCGATAAATTTAATACACAATCATCCAATTTTTGGCTAGCAAATAAGAAGCATTAAGCACAAGAAAACATAAATAAACTGAATGGAAACTTCATAAAACTTATTTGGCAATCAATACATAGTTTCGAGCATTAGGCTACGTCATATTCTAGAACAATAGAATTAGTTCACGTCTAATTTAAAGAACAACAACATCCGAGTCAATAACATAATGATAATTAAAAGAGTTTGAAGAAGAAAAATAAAGAGTAAAACCCGATCAAATTCCTTTGGGTTCCGACTTCACCACATTTGTCTCATTCCCTTGTTCTTCAATCTCTTTCTTAGGATCTCTCAATATTTATGCTCTTAACTCTTTTGTTGTGTCTAATGAGTCTCTTTAGGATTTTGGACGTATTGTTAAATTTATAGGAAATCCTGGAGTACTATTGCGTATGTGCTCTTTATTCTGAAGACTCTCAAAATTCGTTGTAGCGTCGCGACGCCAGAAGTTGGTGTTAGTGTCCTAGACATGCCAAGGATCTCTAAGAATGATTTGTGTGTGAATAAATCAAAGGAAGATGCGGAATACTCACATTGATTGGCTTCGAAATTTTCTAAAAACTCCATGGATGTAGATGCTCCAAGCTTTCTTTATTGTTCCACACTCATGGGTGGGTTTCCCTATCACCTTGATTTACTCCTCAAGTGCTAGCTTGCAAGAAATTTTGCAACAAAATTTTCTTTTGGGAGAGAGGAAGTCACGACTTTGTCAAGAAAAGAGAAGAGAGAAGATGGTGAATAGTGAAATGTGTGTTGTTGTGTGTGTTTAATAATCCAATTACTATTCCAACTACTTACATCACAAATAGTGGCAAGTTGATGTAAGTTGTGGGTCCCACCCACTTAAATTCCAAATCTAGTTGGCTTACACAACACACTTTGGGCCCGGGTTCGTTTAATCTTATTAAACGAATTTTCCGTCGCTAAATAATTAAATCCAATTTATTTAAATAATAATGCCTCGTAAAATTATTACGAAAGTCTCTTACGAATTAATTCCAAATTAATTCGTTCGCTTGAATTAAAATCCAATTTTAATTCCGTATTGAAATCCAATTTCAATTAATATATCTGATATATTATTTTAGCCCAATAAATAAATTAAATAGTAAAATCCAATTTAACTATTAAATTTACTTTATTGATTAATTCCAAATTAAGCGCGTTCTATCTTCTTCACAAATTAATCACAGATTAATTCTTTCTCTGATAATTAATCCCATATTAATTCTTGCAGTAATTAATCACAGATTAATTTTCTCTCTCATAATTAATCCCAGATTAATTTTGTTCGAGTCAAATGTCATCGGTGAATCTTTGGGAAGCGACCTAAGAAATCCCTGGATATGTTGGCAGTAAATAGAATCATCGGACTATCCGAACACGTGCTTACCCGGTACCAAGTTCTTACTGATTTACAAGACATGGTTGGCTTCTAGCAAAACACCATGCCTACCCAATTCTCCATAAATATATTCAACATGGAATATATATAATCTGTATCAGGCGTAATATACTATGTATTGCGTAATATGATTCAGTATCGGATGTCACATGCTAGGCCTAGGGCTGAAATTGTGTCTGCCCCGTACGAAGCATATATCAGATCACTAGCAACTAGTCTCTATAATCGGATACTGATGACCTAGTCATAATATCCTGATAGCTGCAGTATTTAAGAGTACTAGTTCTATATCCCCGCGTGATCATCGTCTCTATATGACTGAAGTGATACTTCCATCTTGACATCACACCCAATACACTACGATTCTCTGTATACCCAGAAGAGGCGTACACAAAACCTGTTAAAGCTCCGGATGACCAAAACCAAAGTATACTGATTGTCGCAAGTATTAGCGATGCAAGTCTCAGGTTAAGACCACATACACCTACCCTGATTTGGATTCCCATAGACACATAGTCATACTACCAATGGGATTCCGAGGGGTCTATCCAGAGCGAAGCTGTTCCCGGTCTAACGGCTAACAGAACCTCCTATCACACTTTCATAAGTATCTAATACTTAAATATATGAGAACTATGCCGTTAAGCATCAATAACGCGCACAAGTGTAATACTAGCCTATTTCACATTATCGATGTCCAGTCTCGATAATACTACGACTAGTGATATTTAATGATTAAACATTTCGTGGATTAATAATGTCTCATATCTTATTAATCCAGTACTAATCATATGGATTTTTATCATTTATATACGCAAGTAATCCAATTACAAAATGATAAAAGAGAAATTTCCTTTGTCACATAGTTAATTTATACAAGAACACCATGTTCTTTACAAATAGTGATGCTATGGGTCATAATTGTCCAACAATCTCCCACTTGGCCTATAGCCAATCACTCAAGTGTCCAACACCTGAACTATATACGGGTCGCTCAAACGTTTGCTGAGATATCGCTTTCGTCAGTGGATATGCAAGGTTATCATCTGAAACGATCTTTCGATCTTGACATCGCCACGATGTATGATCTCACAAATCATATGAAACCGTCGAAGTACATACTTGGATCATTGATGAGACCGTAATTCCTTAGCATGTGTTGTAGCCCTGCTCAGCTGCTAACAGAACTATTCCTAATCCAATTAGGAATTTTATAGATCCAAAATGCTTCTTTTGCTGCCTCAGCCGCATCAATGTATTCCGCTTTTGTTGTTGAATCGGCAACAATATCTTGCTTGGAAGATATCCAGCTCACTGTTCCGTTGTTCAAACAAAATATGTACCCTGATTGCGACTAACAGTCGTCTTTATCGGTTTGGAAACTTACAACGGTGAACCCAATCACCTCAAGTTCTCCATCTCCGTAAATTAAGAAAGCATCTTTAGTTTGTCTAAGATACTAAAGGATGTTCTTAACATCAATCCAGTGACCATCACCTGCATCGGCCTGATTGTGAATGCAGATGCTCAAAGCATATGAGACACCGGGTCACGTACATGTCATTGCATACATGATCGATCCGACTACAGAAGTGAACGAGATCCGACTCATGTTATCTCTCTTATCTTGAGTTTTAGGACACATATGTTTAGATATAGCGACACCATGTGACACTGGAAGCAACCCCTCTTAGACTGATCTATGTTGAATCTCTTCAACACTGTCAATGTACAAGTTCTCGGAGAGTGCCAACAACTTTTAGATCTATCCCAGTAGATCCTTATTCCTAGAATAAAGGTTGCCTCTCCCAAGAATTTCATGGAGAATTTTAATGAAAGCCAAGCTTTCACCGATTTTAGTATGGGAATGTCATTGCTAAGAAGCAATACATCATCAACGTATAAGACAATCAATGTCAGTGCGCTCCCACTAACCTTCATATATACACACAAGAATCATCTTCGTTTTGAATGATACCATATACTATTATGATCTCAACAAAACGTTGGTTCCAAGAACGCTATGCTTGCTTCAATCCATAAATGGATCGATTTAACTTGCAAACCATATTTGCATGTTTTTGACACGACAAAACCGTCAGGTTATTGTATATAAACATCCTCCAAAATATTTCTATTAAGGAAAGCGGTTTTGATGTCCATCTGCCATATTTCATAATCGAAATATACAGCTTTAGCAAGCATTATCCGAATAGATTTAATCATGGCAACAGGTGAAAGTTTTCGTCGTAATCGACACCATATTGGTGACGATACCCTTTTGCTATAAGCCTAGCTTTGTACATTTGTATGTTGCCATCCATGTCTGTCTTCGCCATGAAGACCCATTTGCTACCAATAGGCATAATGCCTTTTGGTACATCAACCAGTGTCCAAACTTGATTGTATAAATGGAATCCATTTCGGACTTCATGGTCTCTTGCCATAAAGTGGAGTCGATACCTTGTATCACTTCCTCATACGTAGCCGGTTTATTATCCTTAATAAGATTAATATCTATATGAGGTGAGATCAGGTCATTTTCTGACTCTATCCGACCTATGCGGTTCTTGTGTATTAGAAGATTGTGGAACAGACTCATCCCTGATGAACTGTTCGTGTTCCGTGAGAGGATCCGTGCCAGGAATAGTATCACTCCGATTTTCATCGAGTTATACTTTCCTCCCACTTACCACTGCATTTAGGAATTCCTCTAAGGAAAATCGCATGGAGAGCAACAAATATTTTTGTTCTCTTGTGGGTTGTGGAAATTGGTTTCCATAGGATAACCATTTGCAAATAGGCACTTATCTGATTTGGGTTCTAGTTTGGTACCATCCAAATATTTAACGTATGCCAAGCATCCCCAAATCTTCAGGAATGAGAAACTCAGTTTCTTTCCTTTCCATATTTCATATGGAGTCTGTCCAACAGACTTTGACGGAACCTTATTCAAAATAAGTATTGCATTGTTTAATGCGTATCCCCATAAGGAAATTGGTAGCTCAGTGCGACTCATCATTGACCTTACCGTATCCAATAAAGTTCAGTTTCTCCGTTCGGACACACCATTAAGTTGAGGTGTTCCGGGAGGAGTCCACTATGAAAGAATACCATATTCTTTTAAGTAATCAAGAAACTCATTGCTTAAGTATTCTCCACCACGGTCCGACCGTAATGTTTTAATACTTTTGCCGGTCTGTTTTTCTACTTCTTGTCGAAACTCCTTGAATTTATCAAAAGTTTCCGATTTATGTTTCATAAGATACACATAACCATAACACGATGCAACATCCGTAAAGATTACGAAGTATTCATATCCACCTCTAGCTTGGCTAGATATGGGCCCACTACGTCACCATGAACGAGGGCTAACAGCTCGGTGGCACGTACACCTTTACTGCTAAAAGGCGTTTTAAGCACTTTGCCTAATAAACAAGATTATTAGACATCATATGAATTATGATCAAATCCGTCCAAGTATCTATTCTTCCAAAGAGTGGATATAATAGTCTTGTTAATGTTTCCCAGACAACAATCCCACAAATAAGTCTCATATGATTTACTCAGTTTGAGCTTTTGTTTGTCATGTTATATGTTTGAGATTCGCTTATATTCAAAATATAAAGACTATTATTAACATCTACTGTACATATCAAAATGTCATCTTTATATACAAAACACCAAGTGTTCCAGAATACAAAGGTATACCCGCATCGGGTTAAACTAGATACAGAGATGGTGTTCCTAGTCAAACTAGGTACAAAATAACAGTCACCTATTGTAATTACATGTCCCAATGACAGGTTCAAAACATAGGTCCCAACAGCCAAAATAGCGACTCTCGTCCCATTTCTGACTCGTAGGTAGATCTCATATGAAGCCAGTCTCCTGCTAATCAGTAGATCCCGCACATCAGTACATATGTATATACCACATCCAGTATCAAAAATCCAATTTTTAAAACCAGTAGTGGATATGTTTATTACAATAACAAACATACCTGAAGTCGGAGCCTTGCCCGCCTTCATTTCCTTTATGTCTTCCTTGTCCATACGAAAGTCATGCTTCCAGTGACCCCGTTTGCCACAGTTTAGGCAGATATCTTGGGATATTTCCTTTGTCTTCCCAGAAGATTGTGACGATTTTGCCTTTGCCTTTTTTCTTCACACCCCCAGAAGCCTTCGGCCAAGCCTTGGCCTTCTGGGATGTCGAAGTAAGATGCGTCTTACGCTTCTTGCCCTTTTGGAAGCTCTGGCTCTGCCTCCTTGAGCATAGCCATTAACTCTCCAAGAGTTTTCTCTTGGTTCATGATGAACTCGCCCCAGCATTCGGGCAGAGACTGTAAGATCAAATCTATGGAAGTCTCGGCCTCGTAGGTAATGCCCAACTAACCTAGCTGTTCGATGTCAGCAATCATCTACGACACCTAGTGCTCGACAGATGTACCCTCTGACATACGCGATCAAAAGAGCTTCTTTTGCAATTCGTACTTCTAAGATCCAAGGTTAGATCTATGAAGATCCTTTGATTTCAACACCATGGTATAAGGATCTAATCCTTAGTTCTGACGATGAATTAAGGAGTCATTGCAGCAAGCATAACTGATTGAGCACTAAAGTTATCATCACGATGAGTCTTCCTAAGCTCATGCTCTACTATTTGCTCAACTCCCGGCTCAGGGCCCGAGAGGTTTCTCTATCCAATAGAGTAGCTTCTCAGCTCCCAGGATTATCCTGAGATTCATTTCCCAATTTGGAAAATTTACGCCGTTAAAGATATTTTTCCCATGATGATGTCCCTAACGCTAATCTTTCCAGCCATCTCAATTGCAATAGTCCAACTATCCAATCAACGATTTCGGGTACACTCAAAATGTAATGGTTACTATAGTCCAACTATATAACCAACTACAAGTGGAGTAGTATTTTAAGTACAATCCAATTGTTCATAGAAAGCAATAAAAGATATTAGTCCAACTAATATGTATTTATCATAATGATAAATAATTAAAAGAGAGCATGTAAGCAAGTATTAAACGAAATTGCAAATTTAATACTAGCCTCCCACTATTTTTCGGAGAGCCTCTAACCCTCTGTTGAGTACTCGGGAAACCCAGTTTCCTAGTGGGCTAGGATCCTGTTAAATAACACACAACCTTGACTTTGGCCAACAAGCTGTATGAAACTTAACTAGGTAGATCTCTAAGATTAATTGGATCCCATCCAATTCCTAGATCCGGTAGGTGGACCTCCAAGTCCAAATTATATATCCAATATATTTCCTAACATTTTTCCTCTGAATCAACTAAGCCTTGGCATTGGCTCAACAAGCTTAATGATTCCAGTTAAGCATGACCCATTGATAGTGGGAAAGCTTCGTAATCCACGTCGATGAACAAGAAGTGACCTTGACTTTGGCCAACAAGTCACAACCGCCCAAGACATGCGATATGGAACAAAGGTTTTGTGGTTCAAACACATCCGCGATGGACATTGATCTTGACTTTGGCCAACAAACCAATGCCAATCTTGGATCTTGAGAGAGAACCACTCAATGGAAAGAAAACGCTTAATATTTGAGTGAGGGTTTTTCACGTAAATTGGCAACCAATTTATTATCTTTGATTAGGTCTCATCGTACACCCTTAAACATGCATTCTAAAAGCATAATAAGGCACGGATAAAATTAATAATGATATACGGATGGATATATAACAATTTGTTCCTAGAACAAATCTCTCAATTTCCTCTCTCCCGCTAGCACTTTACATACTTCTACCCAATTACAAAACACTAAAAGAAACCTCATTTACATTTAGGGGAATTGGTAAGAAGAGAAATACAAAGAGATAAGGAGGTGAAAGGCTGGACACGCAGGTCCAATTTAATAAATAAGTATCATATTTACAACAATTTCCAAAATTAACCCCACCCATCTAATATCCATCCGATATACGTTATTCATATAAATACATCCAAGTATTCACACAAAGCATGCTGTCAATCAATCTAATCCAATTAATTAATCTTTGATTAATGACCATCCAATGTTCATACAACGATTTGATTTGCGCGAGTCCAACTCGTTTAAGAATAAATACTCAAAGTAAGTATTCTTGAATTATATCCAACTACAATTTTAAATTCAATTTTAAATTGTATCCAATACTAATTCATATTAATTCCAAATTAAATAATTACACTTTTAATAGTGCCTTTTAGACTTGGATTCCAAATCCAATCTTTATGAGTCTCAAAGGCCCAATTAGTATCCAATACTATTCAATTAAAGTCCAATGGGCTTTCAATTAATTCTTTAGGCGTGGGCTTTGGCCATTATGGATCCAACTCAAAAGCCAAGCCCAATTAGGAATCACACTTTGCCCAAAAATCATTTTGGCCCATTAGGCCCAATTAAATTTTAAAAGGCCCAAAAGTCATATTTGGACTTTATGGAAATAGTTTTAGGCCCAATTGGATCCAACCCAATTGTCCAAAAACCAAACTTGGCCCAACCAAGCCCATTAGCCCAAATATAACAAATTAAATTAATACATTATTCCAAATTACATATTAATCCAATTCAAGTGTAATTAACATAATTAATCAACTATGACTTTGGCCAACAAGCTGTATGAAACTTAACTAGGTAGATCTCTAAGATTAATTGGATCCCATCCAATTCCTAGATCCGGTAGGTGGACCTCCAAGTCCAAATTATATATCCAATATATTTCCTAACATTTTTCCTCTGAATCAACTAAGCCTTGGCATTGGCTCAACAAGCTTAATGATTCCAGTTAAGCATGACCCATTGATAGTGGGAAAGCTTCGTAATCCACGTCGATGAACAAGAAGTGACCTTGACTTTGGCCAATAAGTCACAACCGCCCAAGACATGCGATATGGAACAAAGGTTTTGTGGTTCAAACACATCCGCGATGGACATTGATCTTGACTTTGGCCAACAAACCAATGCCAATCTTGGATCTTGAGAGAGAACCACTCAATGGAAAGAAAACGCTTAATATTTGAGTGAGGGTTTTTCACGTAAATTGGCAACCAATTTATTATCTTTGATTAGGTCTCATCGTACACCCTTAAACATGCATTCTAAAAGCATAATAAGGCACGGATAAAATTAATAATGATATACGGACGGATATATAACAATTTGTTCCTAGAACAAATCTCTCAATTTCCTCTCTCCCGCTAGCACTTTACATACTTCTACCCAATTACAAAACACTAAAAGAAACCTCATTTACATTTAGGGGAATTGGTAAGAAGAGAAATACAAAGAGATAAGGAGGTGAAAGGCTGGACACGCAGGTCCAATTTAATAAATAAGTATCATACTTACAACAATTTCCAAAATTAACCCCACCCATCTAATATCCATCCGATATACGTTATTCATATAAATACATCCAAGTATTCACACAAAGCATGATGTCAATCAATCTAATCCAATTAATTAATCTTTGATTAATGACCATCCAATGTTCATACAACGATTTGATTTGCGCGAGTCCAACTCGTTTAAGAATAAATACTCAAAGTAAGTATTCTTGAATTATATCCAACTACAATTTTAAATTCAATTTTAAATTTTATCCAATACTAATTCATATTTAATTCCAAATTAAATAATTACACTTTTAATAGTGCCTTTTAGACTTGGATTCCAAATCCAATCTTTACGAGTCTCAAAGGCCCAATTAGTATCCAATACTATTCAATTAAAGTCCAATGGGCTTTCAATTAATTCTTTAGGCGTGGTCTTTGGCCATTATGGATCCAACTCAAAAGCCAAGGCCCAATTAGGAATCACACTTTGCCCAAAAATCAATTTTGGCCCATTAGGCCCAATTAAATTTTAAAAGGCCCAAAAGTCATATTTGGACTTTATGGAAATAGTTTTAGGCCCAATTGGATCCAACCCAATTGTCCAAAACCAAACTTGGCCCAACCAAGCCCATTAGCCCAAATATAACAAATTAAATTAATACATTATTCCAAATTACATATTAATCCAATTCAAGTGTAATTAACATAATTAATCAACTAATCTAATGTTTCCAAAATACTAATTAATCCAATTAATCATGCTCATTAATTCCAATTCTTGTCCAACACAATTGAAGCAAAATCAATTCTATAACATGCTTAGGCTCACGACAATGGCAAAGAAATTATCATGCAATTTGATTTCAATCTAATTAAATCAACATTTAACATACATTTCATGCCAACAACATATCCAATTGCTAATTTTCAAAAAATCACCATGAGCACATACTAGGGTACATTCGAGCATATCAAAGGAATTGGGGATTTTTTATCCAATCAATTTTTCTCAAATCCTAAGATGCACAAATCCAATTCATCATCATCCAAACACAACCACACAAACAATTTAGGTAAATCAAGCTCCAAGCAAAAAATCCCAAATTAAAGTCATGAACCCTAGATTTCAAATCAAGCTTAGGATGGCTCTGATACCATTGTTAATGTCCTAGACATGCCAAGGATCTCTAAGAATGATTTGTGTGTGAATAAATCAAAGGGAGTTGCGGAATACTCACATTGGTCGGCTTTGAAATTTTCTAAAAACTCCATGGATGTAGAAGCTCCAAGCTTTCTTTATTGTTCCAAACTCATGGGTGAGTTTCCCTATCACCTTGATTTACTCCTCAAGTGCTAGCTTGCAAGAAATTTTGCAACAAAATTTTCTTTTGGGAGAGTGGAAGTCACGGCTTTGTGAAGAAAAAAGAAGAGAGAAGATGGTGAATAGTGAAATGTGTGTTGTTGTGTGTGTTTAATAATCCAATTACTATTCCAACTACTTACATCACAAATAGTGACAAGTTGATGTAAGTTGTGGGTCCCACCCACTTAAATTCCAAATCTAGTTAGCTTACACAACACACTTTGGGCCTGGGTTCGTTTAATCCGATTAAAAAAAATTTCCGTCGCTAAATACTTAAATATAATTTAATTAAATAATAATGCCTCTCAAAATTATTAAGAAAGTCGCTTACGAATTAATTCCAAATTAATTCGTTCGCTTGAATTAAAATCCAATTTTAATTCCGTATTGAAATCCAATTTCAATTAATATATCCGATATATTATTTTAGCCCAAAAAATAAATTAAATAGTAAAATCCAATTTAACTATTAAATTTACTTTATCGATTAATTCCAAATTAATCATGTTCTCTCTTCTTCACGAATTAATCCCAGATTAATTCATAACGCAATTAATCTCATATTAATTCTTTCTCTGATAATTAATCCATATTAATTCTTGCCGTAATTAATCCCAGATTAATTTTCTCTCTCATAATTAATCCCAGATTAATTCTGTTCGAGTCAAATGTCATCGATGAATCTTTGGGAAGTGACCCAAGTGATCCCTGAATATGTTGGCAGTTAATACGGTCATCGGACTATCCGAACGAGTGCGTACCTGGTACCACGTTCTTACCGATTTACAAGACATGGTTGGCTTCTAGCAAAGCACCATGCCTATCCAATTCTCCAGAAATATATTCAACATGGAATATATATAATATGTATCAGGCGTAGTATACTATGTATTGCGTAATACAATCCAGTATCATATGTCACATGCTAGGCTTAAAGCTGGAATTTTGTCTGCCTCGTACGAAGCATATATCAGATCACTAGCAACTAGTCTCTGTAATCGGATAATCATGACCTAGTCATACTATCCCGATAGCTGCAATATTTAAGAGTATTAGTTCTGTATCCCTACGTGATCATCGTCTCCATATGACTGAAGTGATACTTCCATCTTGACATCACACCCAATACACTACGATTCTCAATCCAGAAAAGGCGTACACATAACCTGTTAAAGCTCCAGACGACCAAGACCAAAGTATACTGATTATCGCAAGTATTAGCGATGCAAGTCTCAGGTTAAGACCACATACACCTACCCTGATTTGGATTCCCATAGACACATAGTCATACTACCAATAGGATTCCGAGAGGTCTATCCAGAGCGAAGCTGTTCCCAGTCCAACGGCTAACAGAACCTCATATCATATTTGAATAAGTATCCAATACTTAAATATATGAGAACTATGTCGTTAAGCTTCCATAACGCGCACAAGTTTAATACTAGCCTATTCCACATCATCGATGTCCAGTCTCGATAATACTACGACTAGGGATATTTAATGATTAAACCTTTCGTGGATTAATACTGTCTCATATCTTATTAAACTTGTACTGATCATAAAATAATAAACTGATGATGCATGAATAAGTGTATATAAATCACACTTATCAAACACCCCCAAACTTAAGATTAGACCATCTCTAATGGACAACGTTTTTGACGTTATTTCATCAAAATATCTCCAAACACGACTTCAAATTAGAGCATATTACGTTTTCCAATTAAAATGAAATTGACGTGGAAATTTTAGTTAATTATAGATGTAACATTTATACTATTTATATTATTACACTTGTTGACGGTCGATTTTCATTACAGAGGTAAATCGGTAAACTTATTCCTCAAACAATCCTCACTCAACTGTGAATTTGTTTGGTTTGAGAACCAAATGCAAACTTATCAAAAGATGAGAAAACACACAGATAGAACAAAGGGTTTAATGTGGTTCAGCGGAATGGATCCAACCTACGTCCACGGGCACAAGGGAAATGGAAGCTTTTATAACTTGGTCGGGTATGACTGATCTGCCTATCTCTCGAGCTCGTCTGACCGACCTCTCACAAACTCACTCTTACACTTAAGCTATTTGCTCTCTTTTTTACAAGTTATGTGTGAATAAATTTTATCCAACCTTTTACAATGAGTTCTCAACCCATTTATATAATAGGGCAAATTTAACTGTTACACCAATCTCATGACATCAGCCATGTTGATCTACCATTAATGCGAGGACTCTCTTCCCCAACTACTCTGCCGAAAGTAGCTTTGTCACCTGACTTCTCATTAACTCATGCCACTCTTAGCCACTGCCACACGCTACCTTACAAAGGCAGCTTGTAACCTATCAACTCTCATTTGATAGTGTGTGCTTAATGATAAGTCAACCACCCGTTCTTGTTATGTGAGACCTATTGGAGAATTTGAGTTCCCATACCAGACTTGCGTCTTCTGATCCTGACCATTTCATTATCATTTCGACCCGCCCTACTAGGTCGGGAACCGAAACATCATCCATCATGCCCATACCGGACTATCAGGTCAGGTAGGTCCTGAGGATTTAACTCCATTCGCTTCTCTGAACATCTTCACTCCTCGGGTCGGTCGATAAATGTGAACCGACCCCCACCTCTAAGCTGGACTCGACGTCCATGTTCCTTGGGCTCGGGCCATTTAACCTTGGAAATGGAAATCCCTTTTATACCATTCCTCGAGATTCTGACTTCTTGGGGCTCAAAACCACCATCAACATCTTTCCCCTAGTTCTCGGTATCAACGAGTAAGTGAGTTGGTGCTGAGAACTATAAAACGATGGTGGTGTACAAAGCCAAAAATCGATCTGGTGTCCTCGGGCTGATGCATGCTCTTGACACACTACGATCCCAGAAGAGAATGATCTGTAAAGATCTGCAAAACAAAACATAAGTCATGAGGGAAATCTCCCCTCCTCGGACTGTCACACATAAAATAGGCTTTGGCGGGATATAACCCAGCCCTGAACTGATAATAATATATCGAAATGCTTGTTCCTTGTGTCATCAACATTCAGCCATGAGGGGAGAAACTATGACCTCATGCCAATGAATATAATAAGTCTTTGGTGGGACGTAACCCGACCCTGAGCCACAAAAAGTACTTGGCCACAATGGAAACGCTTCTTCCTTGTGCCGCCAATACTTGGCCATGGGGGAGAAACATCGACCCTGTGCCAACGAATACAACAAGGCCTCGGTGGGACATAACCTGATCCCGAGCCACAATAAATTCCTGGTCACAAGGGAATGTTCCCTACTTGTGCCAACAAACATGGCCTTGACAGAACAAATGTATCCCCGAGCCAGTGTATAAACTTGTCCACAAGGGAATGCTCCCTCCTTGTGCCACTAAACATTTGGCCATGAGGGGAGAAACTCCGACCCCATTCCAACAAGATAATAAGGCCTCAGTGGGATATAACCCGACCCCGTGCCGATCTGACAAAGAGAGACCTTGAGGGAAAAATCAACCCCAAGCCATCTAAGTCGCTTGGTCGCAAGGGGATAAACCTTCATTGTACCAATACATAAGAAAAAGACTTTGGCGGAACAAATGCAGCCCCGATCCATATTATCAAAATGGTCTCGATGGAAGGAATACAGCCCTGAGCTAGAGCAATAATTTAGCCACAAGGGAATGATCCCACATTGTGCCGATATTTACACAATGGGATAACCAGAACTACAAGGACATTTTTCTCCCCGTGCTCGCTTACCCGATGATACAGAATGGGATATCCTGAACTACGAGGGTATTTTTTCTCCCCGTGATCAGCCTATCCGATGATACAGAATGGGATGGCTAGACGCCACATGGGTATTCTCCCTTCCCGGGTTCGGCATACCCGATGATACACAATGGGATGACCAGACGTTACGGGGGTATTCTCCCTCTATGTGTTCGTCGTACCCGATGATACAAAATGGGATATCCTGAACTATGAAGGGACTTTTTCCTCCCCATGATCGGCCTACCCGATGATACAGAATGAGATGTGATATGTGGTAAACACTGTTAGGGATATGCCCTATACCCAACTTGTGGATGGGCTATATGTGCATGTATTTGTAATATTTTCATTAATTAATAAAATGACAATCTTTATTATACGTGTCTTACATAACTTATATGAATCATTAAACACTGTAATAAAGCCCTTGGAGTAATAAGATGATGGCTTCCATGCCTTATGAGAATCATTACTCTCAAACGTTCATAGTCATAGTTTTGTGAATAATTGATGAGTGGTAAATGTATCACTATTTCCCACTCATTTAACTTAATATTTTATATAGTTTCTTGAGTTTTGTGAATATTTTGATGTGTTTTGTGTTATTTTGTAGATAAATAAAGTTTCAGGACTCTCTGGAGGTGATTTGGGGCCAAAACAGTGAAAAATGGATAAATTGTAATTTGGTAATTTTGCGCGTCGCGACGCCTAACATACGCCATCAGCTGCTAACGTGCGCCGAGGGACACGTGTCAGAATCTGAAAAGTTTGACTTGCTAACGTGCGCCTGCCACATGTCAACATCACAGCTAATCCGCTAACGTGTGTCGTGCCACGTGTCATCATTCTATGGTTCCGACAATCACTTTTGCCACGTGTTGACACGTGTCACTCCACGTGTCAACCACATCATCTTCCACATCAGCATTAGACCGAGTCAATTCGCCACATCAGTGCCACGTCATCATCATCCAATCACAGCGTGCCACGTGTCGCAATCATACGGTGCCGATAATCACTTTTGCCACGTGTCGCCACGTCATCTCCACATCAGCGCAATCATTCAGCTCCCAATCACAGCGTGCCACGTGTCACCTTATCACCTTATCCACTGCCACGTGTCGAGCTCTTCGTGTTCCACGTCGCTATAAATTCAGCTCATTTTTCAGATTTCATATGTACATTCCTCTCTGAATTCTCTGATGTAAATAGGGAATTTTATATCTAGTTTACTTTAAATTTTAGTTTTGTAATTAATTTTAATGACGTTCTGTAATAATAATTTACTTTCTTTACTTTTTCAGTTTTTACTATTCAACATGAGAAGGTAACTTCCCACTACTAAGGTGAAAGGTAAAACTTTTATTACTGCTATTTAGATTAATCTCCCTAATTATAATATATTCACTATTTAAAATTTGACTTAATGAGCATACCGCTATATTGGCCGGTTGGTAATTGATTTTAATTTGACTAAGCAAGGATACCGTCTGGTTGTGTTGGAATATATGCCCTAGAGCTACATATGATGTAAACAGTTTTATGTGTTTTGAAATAAAACGATGCATTATTCATTTATCAAATTGTTTGTTTAATTTTCACATATTATATATCATCTTAAATACCCTAAATTACTTATTTACCTTAAGACTTAATGTATGAGTGTCATACACAAGAGGATTTAAGTCTGAAGTTAGTAATCTTAAATAGTCCATAGAGAGCAAACAAAACGGGTACTTTGTTTGTGGTTTATCTATAGTTGCGGTCCATTCTATATTTGTATGGCGATCTTGATCCGGATCGTCCATGTAGAGACATGAGAATGAAGGCACCTTGTATGATGCGATCATATAGGACTGGACCCAGATAGAAATGAAACTCTTATAATATTCGTTAAGCAAAGAAAGTCATTTCAATCAACTTGATAGTCATATAAGGATTGATCTTAATCCTGAGTGTACTACGAACTCCTGCATATCAGGCTGTGTCCTTTGATTTACAAAGGTGAGGTTGGTGTAGCAGTCCCGACCAATAGCTACGTACTTTGGGGACACAGTTTGTTTTGTAGCTGGGAACGTTTTACATAGACATGGAGTTCACTCCTTCTTGCGTGAAGTAGATGAGTATCTTTCTTAAGAGTTGATTCGGTACTTGAACGATTTGAGCGCTCAAGTCTCTCTATTACGAATAGAAAGATTAAAATTCATAATAGTTATGAATAAATCGTTCATTAGAGAATCAATGGTACTTAAGGTAAAAATAATTAGAGGGGTATAACGGATATTATGACCCGGCTCTAATTACGAGATAATCGTGAAGGGTCAATTCGTATGTAATTACTATATCGATGGACACCATCTTGGTTCGGCTTAATATATCAGCTGCGGCAACGAGAGTTCAACTACAGGTTTTTAGTGGAATAACCCGGAGTTAATAATTTGGAATATTTAATTAAGAGCTTAATTAATATTTCGAGATTATTGGAGCTCGGAACCGTAGGTCCATTTGGTCCCCGTGCTAGCTCATTTACTATAACAGATTTAGTATAATTGGATAGTCCAACTATATACTCACAAAGGTATAAATATTTTAATATGATTAATAATATTATTTGTCACACTTATAACTATATATTAAAAGTTAATATATGATTTATATAATAATGAATATATTATAATTATTTATTGTTAGTAATTAAATTATATATGATATAATTTAATGAAGGCTAATATTGGAATTCCAAATTTGGGTTTTGGAAACTTTTGAATTAAATTTGGAAGTTACACCTTTATGAAAGTTGATAACTCTTTAATTTTGTAACATATATTTCAATTATGGAATTGAATACTTAATGCTATAAAATTAATCAATTATTCCTAGTAGTGGCCGAATTCCTCAAGCATAAAGGGAATGGATTTATTTATTTTGGAAACAAATAAAATCCTTGGCATTAATTTGGAAATTGTGATTTTCAAATTTGTTAATTGCTTATTTAATTTTGTAACATCCTTTCAATAATGGTAATTGAATATTTGTTGTTACAAAAATTGAAATAAACCCTAGCTTGGCCGATTCTTGCTTATTAGGGAGGGGAGTGGTTGTTTTGTTTTAGGAAACAAATTACCCTAAGTATAAAAAGAAAAATATAATTTTTCTTTGATAGGACTCTCTCATTCTAGCAACCCTAGGCATCTTATTCTTTTACTCTATTCTCTCAAAAGTTGAGAAACAATATTGAAGAACAAGAATAAGAAAATATTTCTTGATGTGTGATTAAATCTCTAAAACGTTTAGGGATTTCTTTTGTGTGTGTAGCCCACACTACTTTCCGTTGGTAACGAGATAGCTCAGAATACTTTGTGGTGACGAACAAATCATCTTCTCCTTCACTCTTATAAGTCACGGCATTGAGGAACAATAATACCTCTTTGCCGCACTTCACTTGTGACAATCGGGGCTCGATTTGTTTTGTTTTAATTCGGGTTTTTGGGAAACACCTTGGGGACATTTTGGGGCTGAGTTAGGATTTTTTTTGAGTGGAAAAATCAGACCTATATCACTCTTGCAGTTCACGCAATTCAGTGGGTGATTTGTGTGCAGTTCGGTTGTTTAACAGGTCCAAAACAGTCCATTATTTCACTGTAGTTCGGGGGCTGTTCAGGGACTATTTTGGGCGCATTCCGAGGCTGAGATCTTGTCCGAAACATAAGCAAAACTTAGTATATGTGCTGGTTCCATTCGGTTTTAAGGAAGGGAAAGTAGAAAATTTTCAATGTCGATCCGTGTGCCTAATCGCTTCCGCTGCGCGAAGAAAGCGTTTCCCACAATTGGCATCTAGAGCGAGGTTGAAAAGTGTTCTTAATCCTTTTCTTTTTCATTTAAAGTTTCTGTTTTTAATATATTTATATGAGTTATAAATATTATATGCATGTTTAGATGATGGGCACATTGTGATATTCATGTGATGAATGTTTTTGTTATTTCATGTGATGAATGGATTTTGCAATGGTCGTAAATTTTTCCGGCTTTTATTTTAGTAGTTGGTTTTGTTTTTGGGATGTAAGGCCATAAGGCCATTGTTTACAGTTGTTGTAATTTTATTTTTCAATGTAAAATTTCAATCTTTGTAATTTGGAGCACCGAAGTCGCAAAAGGAGCCAAGACCTCTTTGGAGCGGGATTTGAAGACCAAGGAATGCCTTGGTAAATCTTTTGTACTAATTAGATTAGTATAGGAAAAATAAGAGCCCGGTCAATGCAAAATATTTTTTTTGTTATATGTATGTTTATTTTGAATTGTTTGAATAACATGTCATATAGCTTAGGGTGCCCACTCTTGCATTTTACATGCCATAACATGTCATAAATGCATTATCATTATACACATAAAAATATGATTTTATGTAATTTAAAATGTTTAAATTATAATATGATATGCATAGAAATCAATTAATTGGATTTATGGTTTAAAATTTGAATTCTAATATATTGGGCTTAATTAGTGCATAATAAATTCCATTGGTATATAGGATGGAAACTCGGATATAAATTCCATAGCCTAATCCGAATGGACGGTAATATGGTCTGCACTCGGGATACAATTCCACGTACCATTGGATTTTATAACGCTCTAAGATTTATTAAAATGTTTAATTAAAATTTTGACTTTATAGAATTCCATAAATTTTAAATTTTTAGTGTCTAGTATTTTAAGAGTTAAAATATAATAGCTCACTAATACCACTCTAATTAAATTAGTTTAATTGAGTAAAACTATTAGTAGAGACTAATGAGATATTAGTGATACAATTTTAATAGTTAAAATTGATTAGCTCACTTATGACAAACTAGTGTAAATAATAATTATGATTTTGCCGCCATAAATTTATCCACACTAGTTAAAATAAAATATTAGATATTTTAGATAGAAACCTTAATTTTTTTAAAATAGTGAGTGGAAGAGGGATATACGACAGTATATCCCGCGATCTCCGTTGTTAGTCCAAAAACGTGAGATTCAAAAGGCGCCTCGAGACGGCTTTGTTTTCGTCCCCTTACAGATGGTGTCCATTTTTGGTGAATATCAGGTTTGGGTTCCGAGAGGATAGGATTCTAGATGTATCTTGTGAACTGACCTACCCTACGGCGGCACTTCACTCGTTAAGTCCAAGAATCTCGAAACGGCGGGTTACACTCACAAAGGAATAATTAACTGTTAATAAAATCCTTGATCAAATAAAACGGTAGTTGTTTAATATAGAATAAGATTTATTCCCGGATATATTAAACTGACTGAGATTGTCTCGATCTATCATGCGAGTACTTGACCTACCCTACAGAGGCACTTACTTGTGGGATGATAGGTTTCCGTGGCATAGTAATTCTCTTAGGTTTCTAATTCATTATTCATGGTTCATGCATCATGTTTAATTTTATGCCAAAATGCTTTGATGATTTTAATATGCGATGAATGAATGTTAAATGCATGTTTATTTTATTTTTCAGCCATGGTTTCTCCAATTATTTCCATACTCTCAAACGATAAATTAACGGGAGAAAACTATGTAAGTGGAAAAGTAACATGAACGCTATCCTGGTCTGTGAAGACCTAAAGTTTGTCCTGACGGAGGAACGTCCTCCCAAGCCGGCCAGAAATACTGGCCAAGCTGTGCGCGATACCTACCAGAAATGGGTCACACAAACGAGAAAGCCCGCTGCTACTTACTAGCAGGGATGTCTGAGGTTCTTGCTGTAAAGCATGAACCTATGGCTCTAGCATCTGACCGGCGTAAACACACACGTATAACGTAAGCGCACGTATCGTTCAAGTAGTATAAAAATATCGATCCCACGAGGACTTAATTCCTACTGTTGTTATTAATTGTTGAATCTATTTATTTACAAATATCTAATTATAGGGAGAATAGAATTGATTGCTTGATTGATTTGGTTGATTAAAGATTTGCTAAATAAAAAATAAAAGATAAAAGAAAATACTAAAGAAAATAAAAGACACAAAGATCCAGGGTTGTGAATCATTCTAATATCATTTAAAAGATGAAGTGATTATCTTAAAGTTGGGTAATATATTGATTTATTAACCTGGAACACTAAATTATGCAAAAGCCTCTGTCGATGGTCAGACGCAAATACCCAGTTTAACCCAATTGAACCATATGTCTATGTCAACCAAATTATCTGGATTCATTAAGTTTAAGTTCCAATTATGGCTACCCCCGCCCGACAGGTATATTCATATCCTGTAAGGAAATCTATTAAAGGGTTATCTATCCTTAAGGAAGATCGTGGGCTATTAAGTCTAAGGCTGAAACCTAAAATCTCTATGTCTAGTTCATATTAGATTTACCACATCAATCTTATTGGTGATCAGACAACAAGAAGCATTAAGCTTAAGACTTAATAAGTAAACCTTTAAATTACCCAAACTATAATATAACCCTTATAAACCGGTGATATTGAAATTCATCACAACCCCAGATAACTAACACATAATTAGGGCTAGTAAAAACATAAAAGTAAAAGACATAAAGTAAAAAGCTGAAAAATAAATTACAATAAAATAAAATGCTAAGGTAAAAGGAATTACTTTTACTACTACTAATTTAGATATCTCCCGTAAAATAATATATAAACTTGTGATAAATTTACCAACCGACCAATCTGGCGGTATCCTGATTAAGTCAAATTAGTCCAACCAGCCATTAAGGCGGAACAAAAATAAATTTACCAACCGACCAGTCTGGCGGTATCCGTGATTAGTCAGGTTTAAACCAGATTAAAATTAAATTACCAACCGACCAATATAGCGGTATCCCTTATTAAGTCAATATTTTAAATAGCGAATATATTATTTTTAAGGGAGATTAATCTAAATAGTAACAGTAAAAGAATTACCTTTCACCCTAGCTGGGGTAGTTACATCATCATGGTGAATAGTAAAAACTGTAAAAAGTAAAAAGTAAAAATTAAATTACTATTATTACAAAAAGTAATTAAAACTATTTACAAAACTAAAAAATTAAAAAAAACTAAAAAATAAAAAAAAATAAAAATTCTAGAGAGAGAAACTCTCTCTTTAGAGAGAATTCAAGAGAGAGAGAGGTGTATTGAAAATCTGAAATTCGCGCTGAATTTATAGAAAAATTTTGCTTCAGCGTCGCGACGCTGGAATAGTTCGACGTGGCACGCTGAGGAGACGACACGTGGCAAGGCGGCTGACTGTTCACGCGACACGTGTCAAGGCGGCTAACTCTCAATTATTGTGATGACGTCATTGATGACGTGGCACTGTTCATGACGTCATTGATGACGTCATGATGATGTGGCGTGCGCACGTTAGCGGATCTTCTGTGGTGGTGACACGTGGCAAGGCGCATGTTAGCAAAGTCAAACTTCTCAAATTGTTGACCGTTGACCTGGCTCACGTTAGCAGATTCGGCTCACGTTGGGCGTCGCGGCGCGCAATGCTCCAGCGTCGCGACGCGCAAAAGACGAAAATATTCCTGTTGACGCATTTTTGTCCGGTTTTGCCCCAAATTGCCTCCAGTGCTGTCCAAACTTTATTTATCTGCAAAATAACAATAAAACACATCAAAACGTTCACAAAACTCAAGAAACTATACAAAATATTAAGTTAAATGAGTGGGAAATAGTGATATAAATACCACTCATCACACCCCCAAACCTAACATTTTGCTAGTCCTCGAGAAAAATACAAAATAAAATAACATAATAAAATTTAACTAAGCCACTTTCGTAGGGATTACGATTGCATTTAGCATATGCAACAAGCCTTTAAACCCCTAGGTGTCCCTAGTGGACGAGTTGTAGTCTCGTGAGGGTTTACAGCAATGATACCCACAAACATTTTACAAAAGTAAAAAGGTAGTAAAAGTAATGCACACAAAAGCAAAAAGACAAGCGAAAAGAGAATAAAGAAGTTAGTGACTAATCAGGTGAAAATTCTACTCCAAGTTACTAGTTGTTTTGTTTCTTTCTAAATTACCGAATAAGTAAATTCTCCGATTATTTTTATCATTCTCCATATACACAGCCAACAAAATATTAATCAACTCATTTTTGCCCACAACAGTCATAAGTGCAGTTGATAAGAGAGTAATATTTTTGTCCTAAAGTTCTATCAGATTTCACACCTTTTTGTAGCAATGGAATAATTTTCTGATTTTTCTGATTTTTTCTTTGATTTTTCTCTATTTTTTATTTATATACAATACCTCCGTCTATGTAGCGAGCTTTAGGTCGGTGGCTCCCAAACCAGTTGGTTTTAGGGCACCAGGTGTTAAGACACCCCTACGGACTTAATTACCCAGACTTCAGATATATATATATATATATATATTTTTTTGCAGCATCTTTGATCCATGTAACGAGCTTTGGGCCAGTGACTCCCAAACCAGTTGGTTTTAGGGCACTAGGTGTTAAAACACCCTTACAGACTTAATAACTCGGATCTCAGACGATTTTTTTTTTTTTTTTTTTACTCCATCACTTTTTGAGATGCTCCCTCCAATTAAACTAGAGAACTGAATATTACAAACTTTTTAATTTTAGCTCATGTCTGTATGTTTCCATGTATGTTGATAACACCTGTCAACTGAGAATATGAAAATCCATTTTAGTCAGTATTATGGAGAATTCACAAATTAAATAATTCAAAATGAAATAAACAAAAATTAACTTATTTCGAAATAGGTTTGAGATACGTCTCAGGAGTGGAAATTCCTTACTCGGCTATCTCTTACCAATTTCACCTTTTAGTCAAAATAAAAACACAAATTTTTTTTTGTAATTTTTGAAAATTTTCAATTTTTTTGTATTTTTCGAAAAATTTTGAACTAAAAATAAAAATAACACACATACTAAAAACAAGGTATTAATCAACTAATTCCCACCCCCAAACCTAAATGAGACATTGTCCTCAATGTCTTAAACAGTCGAATAAGAGTTTAGACGATAATACCTGGTTAACTGAAATTTTACAGGAAAAATTACCGATTAAGATTTATGTCCAAATTACGATTCTTATCACGATTGTTATTTGACCATTTTTCATTAAAAATTTTGGCAGAATCACCTCTCAAAAAACTCAAAATTTCCCCAAAATTCACCCTAAAAAATATCACCAATCAAATCCCAACTTTGGTATTTTTCAGAAAAACCCGGCAGAGTCTCCCCTAAATTTTTGATTATCCAACACAACCTAAATCTATCAAATGCCACAAACACCTCAATTCAACCCTTCGCCCCCACAATCTACGAATCAAATTAATCCACAATCCAACACTTCGCAATTGAAAATTCCCAAATCAAACACACCACAATTCAATCCTAATTACCAAATCAATTTACCATTTACCAAATCAAATTTTTATCAAATCATTACCGTAATTTCAGTTTTGATTTTGGCAGTGGTGGTACTCTCGGCAGTGGGTTGGTTCGGTTTTCTGGTGTTGTGTTGCTCGGATTGTGATTTAGCCGAATCAGTTGCTGGCAGTGGTGGTCTCGGCTTTTCGGTGATGGGGTTGTTGAGTGGTGGATGTGTGGTTTTCTTAGTGATCTCGGCTTGGTGGTGTCTTGGTTGTTGAGGCTCGGTTTCGGCTGCTGTTTGGGTGGTGATAGCTGGTGTGGTCGATGATGATGGCTCGGTTTTGACTCGGCAAAGGAAGGGCTCGGTCACGGTAAGGGTGGCTCGCGGTGGTTGCTCACGGTGTGGATCTCGGCTGGTGAAGACTCTCGGTCACGATGGTACTCGATTTCGGCGATGGCTCTCGGATATGGTGGAGGTTGGTGGCTCGGTGAAGGTGGAAATTCCGGTTGTGGTTTCGGTTGGGCTGGATTTAAGTGAGGGTTGCTGGATCTTGGTGGTTCACGGTGGTGGGTATCTCGGCTTTTGCGGTTTCGTCTTGGGTTTCTGGTCGGCCGGCTTGGTTTCGTTAGTTTCGGTCTCGGCGAGATGGCTGGACGGCAGTGATGGCTGGTTCGGTTTGGTCGTGGGTCTTGGTGGTGTTTGAGGAAGAAGAAAATGAGATCTGTGGTGCCTCTGCTTATGTCTCTGATTTCCGTGTCAGCGTCGCGACGCTGAAAATTGCCTAGCGTCGCGACACTAGGTCCTTTAGGTTTAGGGCTTTGACTCGGGATTTTTTTTTTTTTTTTTTGGCAAAACCATGTCTTGTGACGGATAAATCCATAGGGACGCGTCTCAAAAGATGTCTCCTTACTTGGCCGTCTCCTGGATCAACTTTGTATCTTCGTGATTTTGTCAAATTTTTATTTTGAAAATCCCGTTTGTACTGCCTTGCTTTGTTCTGAAAAATTCCGTTTTTATTTTTCCTGCAAAACTAACACACAAAATTAAAAAGTTCACACAAAATAAATTACAACAGAATTGCATGGGTTGCCTCCCTGCTAGCGCTAAATTTTTCGTCTTCAGCCAGACATGATTTAAATTCATCTGTCAAGGAGGTTTCAACGTCGTTTTGGATGTCCGATTAACGACAATCCCGTGAGCGTTGCTTTTGAAGGGTCTCTTCCAACGGTAAAGTGGCAAAAAGAATTTTGTCTCATTTAGTGCTCGTACCACCTTTTTAATCTTTGTTGTTCCAGTGATTCCTGAAAAGAAAGAAAGAAAATTAGGAGGTCTCGTATGGTGCTTGACTTGGAATGGAAGTTCCATTCTGTCAAGCTTCTGGGCGATATCTTTGATTTGTACTCCCCAAAACAGCGATGTTTTTCCTGAATGCTCTGGATTTTTATTAAGGTCAGACTTTTGCTCCTCCATTTGCTCTGTTTCTTGCTCCACCCGAGGATGAAAAGATGAGTCAGACATTAGGTCTTCATCCTCTGATTCGGGTGAATTGATTGGCTCAAGTTGATCTTCTTCAAACTTTTGTAAAATGGAATCTCCAAGATCTTCGTTTTGAGGATTCAGAATTCTATCCTCAATTTTTGATGCAGTTGGTACAAATGTTTCAGCTTCATCCTCGTCAGAATCTGAAAAATAAAAATCAAATCGAGACTTTGCCAGTTCGGGCTCCTGAACTGATACATCTGGTTGTTGATACTGCTCAGCCTCCTCCTCTGTTGAAGTGTCATTCTGAAATGATTGGTATTCGAAGGCTTCATCAGTGTCATCTGGAACTGGTCCTTGAGGTATATAGTTCTGGTTTTCTGTGAATTGTCTGATTTGATCTGTCATTCTCTGTATGGATTCTGTGTTACTCTGAATTTGTGCATCAAATCGAGCTGTCTGTTCTTTGAACATGTGAATCAATTGATCTTCCTCTGATGGTTCTGGTTGTTGGTAAGGATCAAAGGTAGATAGTGGATAAGATGGAAAATGTGGCTCTGTGAAATGTGATGGTTCTTCGTACCATGAATGATCTTGATAGTTCTGCCACCCTGGATGGTAGTTGTATTCGCAATAATCGCTTGGGTGGTTACCATTACATATGTCACATCTCCATATTGAGTTCTGTTGAGCAAATGTAGTATTACTTGGTTCTGGCATCCAGTGATAATTGTTGGGCTGGACGGGTGCATCTTCTTGTAAAGCACGTAATCTTTCAATCTCCCAGTAATGTTCCATTTTTAAGTCACCTGAAATCAAAAGAAAGAAATAAAAATTACAGATAAAAATAAAGAAAATTAGATACAAGTAAATTAGATAGCTTCAAAATTAACAACTCAAGAAATATAAGTCCCCGGCAACGGCGCCAAAAACTTGACCGGCGTAAACACACACGTATAACGCAAGCGCACGTATCGTTCAAGTAGTATAAAAATATCGATCCCACGAGGACTTAATTCCTACTGTTGTTATTAATTGTTGAATCTATTTATTTACAAATATCTAATTATAGGGAGAATAGAATTGATTGCTTGATTGATTTGGTTGATAAAGATTTGCTAAATAAATAAATAAAAAGATAAAAGAAAATACTAAAGAAAATAAAAGACACAAAGATCCAGGGTTGTGAATCATTCTAATATCATTTAAAAGATGAAGTGATTATCTTAAAGTTGGGTAATATATTGATTTATTAACCTGGAACACTAAATTATGCAAAAGCCTCTGTCGATGGTCAAAGCAAATACCCAGTTTAACCCAATTGAACCATATGTCTATGTCAACCAAATTATCTGGATTCATTAAGTTTAAGTTCCAATTATGGCTACCCCCGCCCGACAGGTATATTCCTATCCTGTAAGGAAATCTATTAAAGGGTTATCTATCCTTAAGGAAGATCGTGGGCTATTAAGTCTAAGGCTGAAACCTAAAATCCCTATGTCTAGTTCATATTAGATTTACCACATCAATCTTATTGGTGATCAGACAACAAGAAGCATTAAGCTTAAGACTTAATAAGTAAACCTTTAAATTACCCAAACTATAAAATAACCCTTATAAACCGGTGATATTGAAATCATCACAACCCCAGATAACTAACACATAATTAGGGCTAGTAAAAACATAAAAGTAAAAGACATAAAGTAAAAAGCTGAAAAATAAATTACAATAAAATAAAATGCTAAGGTAAAAGGAATTACTTTTACTACTATTAATTTAGATATCTCCCGTAAAATAATATATAAACTTGTGATAAATTTACCAACCGACCAATCTGGCGGTATCCTGATTAAGTCAAATTAAGTCCAACCAGCCATTAAGGCGGAACAAAAAATAAATTTACCAACCGACCAGTCTGGCGGTATCCGTGATTAGTCAGGTTTAAACCAGATTAAAATTAATTACCAACCGACCAATATAGCGGTATCCCTTATTAAGTCAATATTTTAAATAGTGAATATATTAATTTTAGGGAGATTAATCTAAATAGTAACAGTAAAAGAATTACTTTTCACCCTAGCTGGGGTAGTTACATCATCATGGTGAATAGTAAAAACTGTAAAAAGTAAAAAGTAAAAATTAAATTACTATTATTACAAAAAGTAATTAAAACTATTTACAAAACTAAAAAATTAAAAAAAACTAAAAAAAAAAAAAATAAAAATTCTAGAGAGAGAAACTCTCTCTTTAGAGAGAATTCAAGAGAGAGAGAGGTGTATTGAAAATCTGAAATTCGCGCTGAATTTATAGAAAAATTTTGCTTCAGCGTCGCGACGCTGGAATAGTTCGACGTGGCACGTTGAGGAGACGACACGTGGCAAGGCGGCTGACTGTTCACGCGACACGTGTCAAGGCGGCTAACTCTCAATTATTGTGATGACGTCATTGATGACGTGGCACTGTTCATGACGTCATGATGATGTGGCGTGCGCACGTTAGCGGATCTCTTCTGTGGTGGTGACACGTGGCAAGGCGCATGTTAGCAAAGTCAAACTTCTCAAATTGTTGACCGTTGACCTGGCTCACGTTAGCAGATTCGGCTCACGTTGGGCGTCGCGGCGTGCAATGCTCCAGCGTCGCGACGCGCAAAAGACGAAAATATTCCTGTTGACGCATTTTTGTCCGGTTTTGCCCCAAATTGCCTCCAGTGCTGTCCAAACTTTATTTATCTGCAAAATAACAATAAAACACATCAAAACGTTCACAAAACTCAAGAAACTATACAAAATATTAAGTTAAATGAGTGGGAAATAGTGATATAAATACCACTCATCAGTATCTCAGATGATGGAGTCATTGCAGGGCATTTTTGGGCAGCCTTCGGAGCGTCAACGCCATGAGGCCATGGTCTCAGCGATGACTGCTAGGATGAAGGATGGGACATCAGTCCGAGAGCACCACTTAAGGATGATGACCTATCTCAACACTGCCGAAACCAATGGAGCTCGTATTGACGAGCGTAGCCAGGTGGCCATGATTATGGAAACTCTTCCGAAGAGTTTCCTGCAGGTTAAAAGCAACTATGTTATGAACAAGTTGACTTTTACTTTGACCCAACTGCTCAATGAGCTCACCCATTACGAGTCCATGCTTGTGGATCCTCGTAAATCCAGTGCAGAGGCAAATATTGCCGAGTCTTCTAAATCTGCAAAGATGAAGAAGAAAAGCACTGGGAAGGCTAAAGGAAAGCCCATGAAGAAGAATAAAAACAAGAAAGGCTCCAAGGATACCAAGCCCAAAGGAAAATGTTTCCACTGCAACAAGAATGGGCATTGGAAAAGGAACTGTCCTAAATACCTTGCTGAGCTAAAGGAGAAAAAGGAAACAGGTAAATATGATTTACTCGTTATTGAATCTCTATTAGTGGAGGATGATAAATCCGCTTGGATTGTTGATTCTGGAGCCACTAACCATGTTTGTTCTTCTCTGCAGCTACTTGATTCATGGAGGGACCTTGCTGAAGGTGACTACACCATGAGGGTCGGGACAGGGGATGCCGTTTCAGCAAGAGCAGTGGGAGTTTCTAGTTTAAATTTCATGAATAATAGTTATTTAAATTTGAACAATGTGTTATTCATTCCTGGTTTTCGCAGGAATTTGATTTCTATTTCTAAACTTTTGGATGATGGTTATTCAGTTTCTTTTAATAGCAATTTGTTATTATTGGTAGAAATGGATTAACTATATGCACAGGAAACTCAGAAAATAACTTGTATGTGTTAAGATCGTTAACACATAGGTCACTGCTCAATGCTGAAATGTTTAAGGTTGAGAAACCTAAAACTAAACGGCCAAAGATTTCTCATGATGACACATATCTATGGAATCTTAGACTTGGTCACATTAACCTTGACTGAATAAATAGATTGATAAAGAACAGAGCCTTAAACCAGTTAAAGCTCGGGACTCTACCAGTTTGTGAATCCTGTTTAGAAGGAAAAATGACCAAGAGACATTTTACTGGAAAAGGTTTAAGAGCCAGTCAACCGCTTGAGCTAATACATTCGGACGTTTGCGGACCAATGAATGTAAGAGCACGAGGTGGTTATGAATACTTCATCACATTCATTGACGATTATTCAAGATATGGGTATATCTACCTAATGCATCACAAATCAGATACCTTTGAAAAGTTTCAAGAGTATCGTGCTGAGGTTGAGAACCAATTAGGTAAGACAATCAAAACTCTACGATCAGATCGTGGAGGGGAATACCTCGACAGAGATTTCGAGGAATTCTTAGTTGAGCATGGGATAGTATCCCAGCTCACAGCGCCTGGAACACCACAACAAAATGGTGTTGTAGAGAGGAGAAATCGAACCCTATTAGACATGATGAGATCTATGTTTAGTTATAGCTCACTACCTAGTTCATTCTGGGGATATGCACTGCAAACCGCAATGCATATCCTTAATGTAGTTCCATCTAAGTCTGTTCCTAAGACTCTCTTGGAGTTGTGGAATGGTTGTAAAACTAGTTTACGACATTTCCGCATATGGGGTGTCCAGCAATGTGCTGAAGAATAAGACTACAAAGTTGGAGCCACGTTCTCAGGTGTGCCTATTTGTAGGCTATCCTAAGGAGACTAGGGGTGGATTCTTCTACAGTCCTGATGATAACAAAGTGTTTGTATCGACAAATGCTACATTTCTAGAGGAGGACTATATAAGGGAGTTCAAACCTCGAAGTAAAGTGTTGCTCGAGGAGTTACTTGCTGGTTCGACCATCACGCCATCATCAACGAAAGTTGACAAATACATAGCACCTTCGACATCTGATAGTCGATGCAAGCTTGTTAGAATGATCTACCGCCTAGATGCAGTGGGAGGGTTGTACGACAACCTGATCGCTACTTAGGGGTTGGAGAGGCACAAGTTGTCGCATCCAGCGATGGCATAGATGATCCATTAACCTACAGTAGTGCAATGGATGATTCTGACAAAGAGGAATGACTCAAAGCCATGAACCTAGAGATGGAGTCCATGCACTCCAACTCGGTCTGGGAACTTGTAGACCAACCTGATGGGGTGAAACCCATAGGTTGCAAGTGGATCTACAAAAGGAAGATGGGATCAGATGGGAAGGTACAGACCTTCAAGGCTAGACTAGTGGCCAAGGGTTATACCCAGAAAGATGGAGTTGACTATGAGGAAACTTTCTCGCCAGTAGCCATGCTTAAATCCATCCGCACTCTTCTATCCATTGCCGCATATTATGACTATGAAATTTGGAAAATGGATGTCAAGACTGCATTCTTGAATGGAAATCTTGATGAAAGTATCTATATGATACAACCAGAGGGGTTCATCGCCCAAGGTCAAGAGCAAAAGGTTTGCAAGCTGTAAAGGTCCATTTATGGACTCAAGCAGGCATCTCGATCTTGGAATATAAGATTTGATACAACGATCAAGTCTTATGATTTTGAGCAGGATGTTGATGAGCCTTGTGCATACAAGCGCGTCATTGACGGGAATGTGGTTTTTCTTTTTTTATACGTCGATGATATTTTACTCATTGGGAATGATGTAAAGATATTATCAGACGTGGAAACATGGCTAGCTAACCAATTCCAAATGAAAGATTTGGGAGAGGCCAATTATGTTCTTGGGATTCAGATACTTCGGGATCGTAAGAAACGAATGTTAGCTATGTCTCAGGCATCCTATATCGACAAGATCCTTGTACGATTTGGGATGCAGAATTCCAAGAAAGGCAATCTGCCTTATCGGCATGGAATTCATTTGTCAAAGGAACAATCTCCTAAGACACCTCGAGATGTTGAGGAAATGAGACATATCTCATACGCCTCAGTAGTTGGTAGTCTCATGTATGCTATATTATGCACAGGACCGGACATCTTTTTTACAGTGGGAGTAGTCAGTAGGTTTCAATCAAACCCATGATTGGATCATTGGGTGGCTGTGAAACATGTTCTCAAGTATCTTAAGAGAACGAGAAATTATATGCTTGTATATTCCGGTGAGGATATGATCCTAAGAGGATATACAGACTCTAATTTTCAGACAGATGTAGATTCTAGGAAATCTACATCTGGATCAGTGTTCACCCTAGGTGGTGGGGCTATAGTATGGCGGAGCATAAAGCAATCTTGTATTGTTGACTCCACCATGGAGGCTGAATATGTAGCAGCTTGTGAAGCAGCTTGTGAAGCAGCTAAGGAAGCATTCTGGCTCCATAAATTCTTGGGAGATCTGGAAGTTGTTCCATATATGGATAGACCACTCACACTCTATTGCGATAATAGTGGTGCGGTGGCAAACTCCAAAGAACCAAGAAGCCACAAAAGGGGAAAGCATATAGAAAGGAAATATCATCTCATCAGTGAGATAGTGCAGAGAGGAGACGTTACTGTCAGAAAGATTGCATCCACAGATAACCTGGCTGATCCGTTTACAAAGACCTTGCCGGCTAAAGTTTTTGAAGGTCACCTAGATGGTCTAGGATTACGAGACATGTCCAATTTACTCTAGTGCAAGTGGGAGATTGTTGGAATGTATGCCCTAAAGCTATATATGATGTAAATGGTTTTATGTGTTTTGAAATAAAATGATGCATTATTCATTTATCAAATTGTTTGTTTAATTTTCGCATATTATATATCATCTTAAATACCCTAGATTACTTATGTACCTTAAGACTTAGTGTATGAGTGTCATACACAAGAGGATTTAAGTCTGAAGTTAGTAATCTTAAATAGTCCATAGAGAGAAAATAAAGCGGGTACTTTGTTTGTGGTTTATCTATAGTTGCGGTCCATTCTATATTTGTATGGCGATCTTGATCCGGATCGTCCATGTAGAGACATGAGAATGGAGGCACCTTGTATGATGCGATCATATAGGACTGGACCCAGATAGAAATGACAATCTTATAATATCCGTTAAGCAAAGAAATTCATTTCAATCTACTTGATGTTCATATATGGATTGATCTTAATCCTGAGTGTACTACGAACTCCTGCATGGCAGGCTGTGTCCTTTGATTTACAAAGGTGAGGTTGGTGTAGCAGTCCCGACCAATAGCTACGTACTTTGGGGACACAGTTTGTTTTGTAGCTGGGAACGTTTTACATAGACATGGAGTTCACTCCTTCTTGCGAGAAGTAGATGAGTATCTTTCTTAAGGGTTGATTCGGTACTTGAACGATTTGAGCGCTCAAGTCTCTCTATTACGAATAGAAAGATTAAAATTCATAATAGTTATGAATAAATCGTTCATTAGAGAATCAATGGTACTTAAGGTAAAAATAATTAGAGGGGTATAACGGACATTATGACCCGGCTCTAATTACGAGATACTCGTGAAGGGTCAATTCATATGTAATGACTATATCGATGGACACCATCTTGGTTCGGCTTAATATATCTTGCGGCAACGAGAGTTCAACTTCGGGTTTTTAGTGGAACAACCCGGAGTTAATAATTCGGAATATTTAATTAAGAGCTTAATTAATATTTTGAGATTATTGGAGCTCGGAACCGTAGGTCCATTTGGTCCCCGTGCTAGCTCGATTTACTATAACAGATTTAGTATAAATGGATAGTCCAATTATATACTCACAAATGTATAAATATTATTAATATGATTATAATATTATTTGTCACACTTATAAATATATATAAAAGTTAATAATGATTTATATAATAAATGATTATATGATAATTATTTATTGTTAGTAATTAAATTATATATGATATAATTTAATGAAGGCTAATATTGGAATTCCAAATTTGGGTTTTGGAAACTTTTGAATTAATTTGGAAGTTACACCTTTATGAAAGTTGGTAACTCTTTAATTTTGTAACATATATTTCAATTATGGAATTGAATACTTAATGCTACAAAATTAATCAATTATTCCTAGTAGTGGCCGAATTCCTCAAGCATAAAGGGAATGGATTTATTTATTTTGGAAACAAAAAAAAATCCTTGGCATTAATTTGGAAATTTTGATTTTCAAATTTGTTAATTGCTTATTTAATTTTGTAACATCCTTTCAATAATGGTAATTGAATATTTGATGTTACAAAAATTGAAATAAACCCTAGCTTGGCTGATTCTTGCTTATTAGAGATGGGAGTGGTTGATTTGTTTTAGGAAACAAATTACCCTAAGTATAAAAAAAAATATAATTTTTCTTTGATAGGACTCTCTCATTCTAGCAACCCTAGGCATCTTCTTCTTTTTCTCTATTCTCTCAAAAGTTGAGAACGATATTGAAGAACAAGAAAGAAATATTCTTAATGTGTGATTAAATCTCTAAAACGTTTAGGGATTTGTTTTGTGTGTGTTGCCCACACTACTTTCCGTTGGTAACGAGATATAGCTCGGAAGACTTTGTGGTGACGAACAAATCATCTTCTCCTTCACTCTTATAAGTCACGGCATTGAGCAACAATAATACCTCTTTGCCGCATTTCACTTGTTACAATCGGGGCTCGATTTATTTTGTTTTAATTCGGGTTTTGGGAAACACCTTGGGGCCTTTTGGGGCTGATTTAGGATTGTTTTTCAGTGGAAAAATCAGACCTATATCACCCTTGCAGTTCACGCAATTCAGTGGGTGATTTGTGTGCAGTTCGGTTGTGTAACGGGTCAAAAATAGTCCATTATTTCACTGCAGTTTGGGGGCTATTTGGGGACTGTTTTGGGCGCATTCTGGGGCTGAGATCTTTTCTGAAACAGAAGCAAAACTTCAGTATATGTGATGGTTCCATTCGGTTTTAAGGAAGGGAAAGCAGAAAAAATTTTCAAGGTCGATCCGTGTGTCTAATCGCTTCCGCTGCGCGAAGAAAGCGTTTCCTACAATTGGCATCTAGAGCGAGGTTAAAAAGTGTTCTTAATCCTTTTCTTTTTCATTTAAAGTTTCTGTTTTTAATATATTTATATGAGTTATAAATATTATATGCATGTTTAGATGAGTGGGCACATTGTGATATTCATATGATGAATGTTTTTGTTATTTCATGTGATGAATGGATTTTGCAATGGTCGTAAATTTTTCTGGCTCTTATTTTTGTAGTTGGTTTTGTTTTTGGGATGTAAGGCCATAAGGTGACCGGCGTAAACGCACACGTATAACGCAAGCGCACGTATCGTTCAAGTAGTATAAAAATATCGATCCCACGAGGACTTAATTCCTACTATTGTTATTAATTATTGAATCTATTTATTTACAGATATCTAATTAAATGAAGAAGAGAATGATTGTTTGATTGGTTGAAAGTGGTTTTACAAAATAAATAAATAAATAAAAAGACAAAAGAAAATATTAAGGAAAATAACAAAAGACACAAAGATCTAGGGTTGTGAATCATTCTAATATCTTTTAAAAGATGAAGTGATTATTTTATGTTTGTGTAATAAATCAGTTTACTAACCTGGAACACTAAATTATGCAAAAGCCTCTGTCGATGGTCAGACGCAAATACCCAGTTTAACCCAATTGAACCATATGTTTATGTCAACCAAATTATCTGGATTCATTAAGTTAAGTTCCAATTATGGCTACCCCCGCCTGACAGGTATATGTCTATCCTGTAAGGAAATCTTAAAAGGGTTATCTATCCTCAAGGAAGATCGTGGGTTATTAAGTCTAAGGCTGAAACCTAAAATCCCTATGTCTAGTTCATTTTAGATTTACCACATCAATCTTATGGTGATCAGACAACAAGAAGCATTAAGCTTAAGACTTAATAAGTAAACCTTTAAATTACCCAAACTATAAAATAACCCCTTATAAACCGGTGATATTAGAATTCATCACAACCCCAGATAACTAGCACATAACTAGGGCTAGTAAAACCTTAAAAATAAAAGACATAAAATAAAAATGCTGAAAGTAAAAGACATAAAGTAAAAGCTGAAAAGTAAATTGCTAAAAAGTAAATACTGAAAGTAAATTGCTGAAAAGTAAATGCTGAAAGTAAATTGCTGAAAAGTAAATAAAGTAAAATACAATAAAAGAAAATGCTGAGGTAAAATGATCCACTTTTATTACTTCTATTTTAGATATCTCCCTTAATATAATATATTAACTTTGCATGATAATTACCAACCAACCATATAGGCGGTATCCAGATTAAGTCAAATTAATAATTAATTACCAACCGACAATCAGGCGGTATCCAGTTTAGTCAGGTTAAAACCAATTTAAATAATTACCAACCGACCAATATGGCGGTATCCTCGTTAAGTCAGGTTTTAACTAGTTTATATATTATAATTAAGGGAGATTAATCTAAATATTAGTAATAAAAGTTTTACCTTTTACCCCAGCAAATGGGAGTTACCTCCTCATTACTGAAGAGTAAAAACTGAAAATTAAAGAAAGAAAAGTACTGTGCGTAAAAGTAAATTGCGGAAAGTAAAAACTGAAAAGTAAAGAAAAGAAAGTGCGAAAGCGGAAATTAATTACTAAAAGCTATAAATAAACAAAAAAGATACAATCTTCTTAGTATTCTTAAGGAATTCCTTAGAAGAAAGTATGAATTTTACAAATGAAATGGCTTGGTATTTATAGGCAAAATTTTGCCTCCATCAAATCATCCACCAAATCAATTATTAATTGCTCCACTAATTGCTCCACTAATTGCTCCACCAAATCCATTATTAATTGCTCCACTAATCTCTTATCATGTTTGGTGATGATTTGATAATTTTTATTATTTATTTATTAATTTATTTTTTGCTTTGAAAATGATTGAAAGTGACTTTAATAATTACACACTACACACTTCTGGATGGTTCATCAATTTCGGGCATGAAATCTTCAGAATTCGAAATTATTTTGTCTTTCAAAGTTGTAGATCTTTGAGTCTTCTTTAATCTGGAACTTGAATAAGCTCAATCCGATATCTGAGTAAAAAGCTATGCTCAAAATACGACAGATGCGCAAAACTGGAATTTCCAAAACTGCACTTCGTCAAAACGCCCTTTCAAGTTTCCAATCTCCAAAATTAAAATATCAAGTCCAATAATTGCCATTATTTGACCCATATTTCATCCTAAATGATTTCATTGAGACCCGATATTATTTTATCTGCAAAATAAACTAAAACACATCAAAAAGTTCATCAAACCCGAGAAACTAAATAAAATATTAAGGTAAAGGGGCGGTAAATATTGATATATTAGTAGAGACTAATGAGATATTAGTGATACAATTTTAATAGTTAAAATTGATTAGCTCACTTATGACAAACTAGTGTAAATAATATTATGATTTAGCCGCCATAAATTTATCCACACTAGTTAAAATAAAATATTAGATATTTTAGATAGAAACCTTAATTTTTTTAAAATAGTGAGTGGGAGAGGGATATACGACAGTATATCCCGCGATCTCCGTTGTTAGTCCAAAAACGTGAGATTCAAAAGGCGCCTCGAGACGGCTTTGTTTTCGTCCCCCTACGGATGGTGTCCATTTTAGGTGAATATCAGGTTTGGGTTCCGAGAGGATAGGGATTCTAGATGTATCTTGTGAACTGACCTACCCTACGGCGGCACTTCACTCGTTAAGTCCAAGAATCTCGAAACGGCGGGTTACACTCACAAAGGAATAATTAACTGTTAATAAAATTCCTTGATCAAATAAAACGGTAGTTGTTTAATATAGGAATAAGATTTATTCCCGGATATATTAAACTGACTGAGATTGTCTCGATCTATCATGCGAGTACTTGACCTACCCTACAGAGGCACTTACTTGTGGGATGAAAGGTTTCCGTGGCATAGTAATTCTCTTAGGTTTCTAATTCATTATTCATGGTTCATGCATCATGTTTAATTTTATGCCAAAATGCTTTGATGATTTTAATATGCGATGAATGAATGTTAAATGCATGTTTATTTTATTTTTCAGCCATGGTTTCTCCAATTATTTCCATACTCTCAAACGATAAATTAACGGGAGAAAACTATGTTAAGTGGAAAAGTAACATGAACGCTATCCTGGTCTGTGAAGACCTAAAGTTTGTCCTGACGGAGGAACGTCCTCCCGAGCCGGCCAGAAATACTGGCCAAGCTGTGCGCGATACCTACCAGAAATGGGTCACAGCAAACGAGAAAGCCCGCTACTACTTGCTAGCATGGATGTCTGAGGTTCTTGCTGTAAAGCATGAACCTATGGCTCTAGCATCTCAGATGATGGAGTCATTACAGGGCATTTTTGGGCAGCCTTCGGAGCGTCAATGCCATGAGGCCATGGTCTCAGCGATGACTACTAGGATGAAGGATGGGACATCAGTCCGAGAGCACCTCTTGAGGATGATGACCTATCTCAACACTGCCGAAACCCATGGAGCTCGTGTTGGCGAGCGTAGCCAGGTGACCATGATTATGGAAACTCTTCCGAAGAGTTTCCTGCAGTTTAAAAGCAACTATGTTATGAACAAGTTGACTTTTACTTTGACCCAACTGCTGAATGAGCTCACCCATTACGAGTCCATACTTGTGGATCCTCGTAAATCCAGTGCAGAGGCAAATATTGATGAGTCTTCTAAATCTGCAAAGATGAAGAACAAAAGCACTGGGAAGGCTAAAGGAAAGCCCATTAAGAAGAATAAAAACAAGAAAGGCTCCAAGGATACCAAGCCCAAAGGAAAATGTTTCCACTGTAACAAGAATGGGCATTGGAAAAGGAACTGTCATAAATACCTTGCTGAGCTAAAGGAGAAAAAGGAAATAGGTAAATATGATTTACTCGTTATTGAATCTCTATTAGTGGAGGATGATAAATCCGCTTGGATTGTTGATTCTGGAGCCACTAACCATGTTTGTTCTTCTCTGCAGCTACTTGATTCATGGAGGGACCTTGCTGAAGGTGACTACACCATGAGGGTCGGGACAGGGGATGCCGTTTCAGCAAGAGTAGTGGGAGTTTCTAGTTTAAATTTCATGAATAATAGTTATTTAAATTTGAACAATGTGTTATTCATTCCTGGTTTTCGCAGGAATTTGATTTCTGTTTCTAAAATTTTGGATGATGGTTATTCAGTTTCTTTTAATAGCAATTTGGTTATTATTGGTATAAATGGATTAACTATATGCACAGGAAACTCAGAAAATAACTTGTATGTGTTAAGACCGTTAACACATAGGTCACTGCTCAACGCTGAAATGTTTAAGGTTGAGAAACCTAAAACTAAACGGCCAAAGATTTCTCACAATGACATATATCTATGGAATCTTAGACATGGTCACATTAACCTTGACCGGATAAATAGATTGATAAAGAACGGAGCCTTAAACCAGTTAAAGCTCGGGACTCTAGCAGTTTGTGAATCCTGTTTAGAAGGAAAAATGACCAAGAGACCTTTTACTAGAAAAGGTTTAAGAGCCAGTCATCCGCTTGAGCTAATACATTCGGACGTTTGCGGACCGATGAATGTAAGAGCACGAGGTGGTTATGAATACTTCGTCACATTCATTGACGATTATTCAAGATATGGGTATATCTACCTAATGCATCACAAATCAGATACCTTTGAAAAGTTTCAAGAGTATCGTGCTGAGGTTGAGAACCAATTAGGTAAGATAATCAAAACTCTACGATCAGATCGTGGAGGGGAATACCACAACAGAGATTTCGAGGAATTCTTAGTTGAGCATGGGATAGTATCCCAGCTCACAGCGCTTGGAACACCACAACAAAATGGTGTTGCAGAGAGGAGAAATCGGACCCTATTAGACATTATGAGATCTATGTTTCGTTATAGCTCACTACCTAGTTCATTCTGGGGATATGCACTGCAAACCGTAATGCATATCCTTAATGTAGTTCCATCTAAGTATGTTCCTAAGACTCCCTTAGAGTTGTGGAATGGTCGTAAAACTAGTTTAAGGCATTTCCGCATATGGGGGTGTCCAGCACATGTGCTAAAGAATAAGACTACAAAGTTGGAGCCACGTTCTTAGGTGTGCCTATTTGTAGGCTATCCTAAGGAGACTAGGGGTGGATTCTTCTAAATTCCTGATGATAACAAAGTGTTTGTATCGAAAAATGCTACGTTTCTAGAGGAGGACTATATGACGGAGTTCAAACCTCGAAGTAAAGTGTTGCTCGAGGAGTTACTTGCTGGTTCGACCAGCACGCCATCATCAACGAAAGTTGACAAATACATAGCACATTCGACATCTGATAGTCAGATGCAAGCTTTTCAGAATGATCTACCGCCTAGATACAGTGGGAGGGTTGTACGACAACCTGATCGCTACTTAGGGGTTGGAGAGGCACAAGTTGTCGCATCCAGCGATGGCATAGATGATCCATTAACCTACAGTAGTGCAATGGATGATTCTGACAAAGAGGAATGGCTCAAAGCCATGAACCTAGAGATGGAGTTCATGCACTCCAACTCGGTCTGGGAACTTGTAGACCAACCTGATGGGGTGAAACCCATAGGTTGCAAGTGGATCTACAAAATGAAGATGGGATCAGATGAGAAAGTACATACCTTCAAGGCTAGACTAGTGGCCAAGGGTTATACCCAGAAAGAGGGAGTTGACTATGAGGAAACTTTCTCGCCAGTAGCCATGCTTAAATCCATCTGCACTCTTCTATCCATTGCCGCATATTATGACTATGAAATTTGGCAAATGGATGTCAAGACTGCATTCTTGAATGGAAATCTTGATGAAAGTATCTATATGATACAACCAGAGGGGTTCATCGCCCAAGGTCAAGAGAAAAAGGTTTGTAAGCTGCAAAGGTCCATTTATGGACTCAAGCAGACATCTAGATATCGGAATATGAACTCCATGTCTATGTAAAATGTTCCCAGCTACAAAACAAATTGTGTCCCCAAAGTACGTAGCTATTTGTCGGGACTGCTATACCAACATCACCTTTGTAAATCAAATGACACAGCCTGCCATCCAGGAGTTCGTAGTACACTCAGGATTAAGATCAATCCATATATGACCATCAAGTAGGTTGAAATGACTTTCTTTGTTTAACGGATATTATAAGATCAATCCACAAACAAAGTACCCGCTTTGTTTGCTCTCTATGGACTATTTAAGATTACTAACTTCAGACTTAAATCCTCTTGTATATGACACTCATACACTAAGTCTTAAGGTATATAAGTAATCTAGGGTATTTAAGATGATATATAATATGCGAAAATTAAACAAACAATTTGATAAATGAACAATGCATCGTTTTATTTCAAAACACATAAAACCGTTTACATCATATGTAGCTCTAGGGCATACATTCCAACAATCTCCCACTTGCACTAGAGTAAATGGGACATGTCTCATAATCCTAGACCATCTAGGTGACCTTCAAAAACTTTAGCCGGCAAGGTCTTTGTAAACGGATCAGCTATGTTATCTGCGGATGCAATCTTTGTGACAGTAACGTCTCCTCTCTGCACTATCTCCCTGATGAGATGATATTTCCTTTCTATATGCTTTCCCCTTTTGTGGCTTCTTGGTTCTTTGGAGTTTTCCACCGTACCACTATTATCGTAATAGAGTGTGAGTGGTCTATCCATATTTGGAACAACTTCCAGATCTCCCAAGAATTTACGGAGCCAGACTGATTCCTTAGCTGCTTCACAAGCTGCTACATATTCAGCCTCCTTGGTGGAGTCAGCAATATAAGATTGCTTTATGCTCCGCCATACTATAGCCCCACCACCTAGGGTGAACAATGATCCAGATGTAGATTTCCTAGAATCTATATCTGTCTGAAAATTAGAGTATGTATATCCTCTTAGGATCATATCCTCACCGGAATATACAAGCATATAATTTCTCGTTCTCTTAAGATACTTGAGAACGTGTTTCACAGCCACCCAATGATCCAATCCTGGGTTTGATTGAAACCTACTGACTACTCCCACTGCAAAACAGATGTCTGGTCTCGTGCATAACATAGCATACATGAGACTACCAACTGCTGAGGCGTATGAGATATGTCTCATTTCCTCAACATCTTGAGGTGTCTTATGAGACTGTTCCTTTGACAAATGAATTCCATGCCGATAAGGCAGATTGCCTTTCTTGGAATTATGCATCCCAAATCGCACAAGGATCTTGTGGATATAGGATGCCTGAGACATAGCTAACATTCGTTTCTTACGATCCCGAAGTATCTGAATCCCAAGAACATAATTGGCCTCTCCCAAATCTTTCATTTGGAATTGGTTAGCTAGCCAGGTTTTCACGTCTGATAATATCTTTACATCATTCCCAATGAGTAAAATATCATCGACGTATAAAACAAGAAAAACCACCTTCCCGTCAATGACGCGCTTGTATACACAAGGCTCATCAACATCCTGCTCAAAATCATAAGACTTTATCGTTGTATCCTTCTTGCGAGAAGTAGATGAGTATCTTTCTTAAGGGTTGATTCGGTACTTGAATAATTTGAGCGCTCAAGTCTCTCTCTTACAAATAGAAAGATTAAAATTCATAATAGTTATGAATAAATCGTTCATTAGAGAATCAATGGTATTTAAGGTAAAAATAATTAGAGGGGTATAACAGACATTATGACCCGGCTCTAATTATGAGATACTCGTGAAGGGTCAATTCATATGTAATGACTATATCGATGGACACCGTCTTGGTTCGGCTTAATATATCATCTGCGGCAACGAGAGTTCAACTTCGGGTTTTTAGTGGAATAACCCGGAGTTAATAATTCAGAATATTTAATTAAGAGCTTAATTAATATTTCGAGATTATTGGAGCTCGGAACCGTAGGTCCATTGGTCTCTGTGCTAGCTCGATTTACTATAACGGATTTAGTATAATTGGATAGTCCAATTATATACTCACAAAGGTATAAATATTATTAATATGATTAATAATATTATTTGTCACACTTATAACTATAAAAAAAAGTTAATATATGATTTATATAATAAATGATTATATGATAATTATTTATTGTTGGTAATTAAATTATATATGATATAATTTAATGAAGGCTAATATTGGAATTCCAAATTTGGGTTTTGGAAACTTTTGAATTAAATTTGAAAGTTACACATTTATGAAAGTTGGTAACTCTTTAATTTTGTAACATATATTTCAATTATGGAATTGAATACTTAATGCTACAAAATTAATCAATTATTCCTAGTAGTGGCCGAATTCCTCAAGCATAAAGGGAATGGATTTATTTATTTTGGAAATAAATAAAATCATTGGCATTAATTTGGAAATTGTGATTTTCAAATTTGTTAATTGCTTATTTAATTTTGTAACATCCTTTCAATAATGGTAATTGAATATTTTTTGTTACAAAAATTGAAATAAACCCTAACTTGGCCGATTCTTGCTTATTAGGGAGGGGAGTGGTTGATTTGTTTTAGGAAACAAATTACCCTAATTATAAAAAGAAAAATATAATTTTTCTTTGATAGGACTCTCTCATTCTAGCAACCCTAGGCATCTTCTTCTTTTTCTCTATTCTCTCAAAAGTTGAGAAACGATATTGAAGAACAAGAATAAGAAAATATTCTTGATGTGTGATTAAATCTCTAAAACGTTTAGGGATTTGTTTTGTGTATGTAGCCCACACTACTTTCCGTTGGTAACGAGATATAGCTCGGAAGACTTTGTGGTTACGAACAAATCATCTTCTCCTTCACTCTTATAAGTCGGGGCATTGAGGAACAATCATACCTCTTTGCCGCACTTCACTTGTTACAATCGGGGCTCGATTTGTTTTGTTTTAATTCTGGTTTTTGGGAAACACCTTGGGGACTTTTTGGGGCTGAGTTAGGATTGTTTTTCAGTGGAAAAATCAGACCTATATCACCCTTGCAGTTCACGCAATTCAGTGGGTGATTTGTGTGCAGTTCGGTTGTGTAACGGGTCAAAAACAATCCATTATTTCACTGCAGTTCGGGGGCTGTTCGGGGACTGTTTTGGGCGCATTCCGAGGCTGAGATCTTGTCCGAAACAGAAGCAAAACTTCAATATATGTGCTAGTTCCATTCGGTTTTAAGGAAGGGAAAGCAGAAAATTTTTCAATGTCGATCCGTGTGCCTAATCGCTTCCGCTGCGCGAGGAAAGCGTTTCCTACAGGTTGGTCGGATGGTAATTTACCGCCTATATGGATGGTTTATGGACAAATATTGTTACCGCCTTAATGGCTGGTTGGACTTAATTTGACTTAATCAGGTTACCGCCTATATGGCTGGTTGGTAATGTTATCACAAGTTAATATATTATGTTAAGGGACATATCTAAAATAGTAGTAGTAAAAGTAGATCCTTTAACCCTAGCATTTTATTTTTGTAATTTTACTTTTCAGTATTTACTTTACCGCATTTACTTTTTCAAAATTTTTTTTTTACTTTAAGTTTTTACTAGCCCTAGTTATGTGTCGTAACTAAGTTAGTTATCTAGGGTTGTGATGAATTATAATATCACCGGTTTATAAGAGGTTATTTTGTAGTTTTGGTAATTTAAAGGTTTACTTATTAAGTCTTAAGCTTAATGCGTCTTGTTAATTGGCTACTAATAAGATTGATCTGGTAAATCTAAATTAAACTTGACAAAGGAATTTTAGGTTTCAGCCTTAGACTTAGTAGCCCACGATCTTCCTTGAGGATAGATAACCCTTTAATAGATTTCCTTACAGGATAGATATATACCTGTCGGGCGGGGGTAGCCATAATTGGAACTTAAACTTAATGAATCCAGGTAATTTGGTTGACATAGACATATGGTTCAATTGGGTTATACTGGGTATTTGCGTCTGACCATCGACAGAGGCTTTCGCATAATTTCGTGTTCTAGGTTAGTAAACCGATTTATTACACAAACATGAAATAACCACTTCATCTTTTAAAAGATATTAGAAAGATTCACAACCCTAAATAATTTCTTAATATTGAATTTTCTTAAACCTACTTTCGCGTAATTTTATTTACTTGTTTTTAAATTTAAAATCATCACCATTCCCAATCAATCAATCAACCTATTAGATACTAGTAATCATTTGACCTCATAAAATTAATAGATTAGGTATTAAGTCCTCATGGGATCTATACTTTTTATACTACTTGAACGATACGTGCGCTTGCGTTATACGCGTGTGATTACGTCGGTCAAGTTTTTGGCGCCGTTGCCGGGGACTTATTTATCTTTCACTATTAGTTTTGAGGTTAGATACATTTACTTATATCTAATTTTTTTTTTTACTTATTGTTTTTGTTTTCTTGTGTTTCAGGTTCTCAGAAACTACATGAGACGAACCAGAAGCTTTGAACTCTGACTGTTTGACCCGGAAATTGAAAGAACCATCAGACAGTTGAGAAGGGAAATGCGTGAAGGCCAAAAAGCTTTAGTCAACATGGAACCTGAACTTTTGGAAGTTGCACCACCAATACCCATTCGAGACAGAACTATTACGGTGGTAGACGGCTTCATTTCCTGTATTGTACTTCCTCATTTACCAGTAAATGCATGTGACATCAAAACATGCATTCAGATGATTCAGCAGTGAGTGCAGTTTGGGGGAAAAGCAACTGAAGATCCTAATACCCACATTAGCAACTTCCTGGAAGTTTGCGGCACTTTCAATTACAACCGAGAAGCTGAAGAAGCAATGAGACTGCGGGTTTTTCCATACTCCTTGAAAGACAGAGCTAAAGCTTGGCTACATTCACTACCAGCAGGTTCCATCACAACTTGGAAAACTTTAGCCACCAAATTTCTTGCAAAGTACTTTCCACCAGCCAGAACTGGAAAGCTGAGGAATGACATCACATCCTTTGTACAACAAGACTTGGAAACTCTCTACGAAGCTTAGGAAAGGTACAAAGATTTGCTCCGGAAATGTCCTCACCATGAGATTCCAAAATGGCTTCAAGTCCAAACTTTCTATAATGGACTTTATGGACTGATGAGAACCACAATCGATGCTGCTGCTGGAGGAGCTTTAATGGCAAAAGGAGAAGATCAAGCCTGTGACCTAATCGAAGAAATAGCCAACAACAATTCCTTGTGGCCAACAGAAAGGAGCATGATCCAAAGAATTGCAGGAATTTATGAAGTTGGTGCCAATACAGCAGTCAACGCCAAGCTGGATCAGATATGTAAATTCATGGAGACTCTCAGCACTCAAAGCAACATTGAAGCCACAAGTTCACCATATGGAGGAGCACCAGAACCAAACCAACTTGAAGAGATGGTGAATTATGTCAACAATTTCAACAGACAGGGGAACAATCCATATTCCAACACCTACAACTCAGGGTGGAGGAATCATCCCAATTTTTCATGGAGCAACAATTCAGGGCAAAAGAATTTTCCACCACCTGGATTCCAGCAACAGAACAAAAGCCATGAGTTTGAAAAAGAACCAGAAATGAAAGAATAGATTACAGAGATGTTCAAAAAGCAACAAGCAGAATATGATGCTATTTTTCAAAGCCAATCTGCTTCTATCAAAGCACTGGAGAATCAAATTGGACAACTGGCCAATACTTAGAGTTACAGACCGCCAGGTACCCTTCCTAGCAACACATAGCCAAATCCAAGAAACATGGGAAATGAGCAATGTCATGCCATCATGTTAAAAAGCGGTACTGAAATCAACAAAGATGTTGGAATCAAGGCAACAATTGAAGATATTCCAAAAGAAAAAAAAACAACAGATGGTGGAAAAAAAAAGCAAAGGAAAAAGAACCAGAAAGAATCACTCTACCTCCACCTTTTCTACAGCGACTTCAGAAAAAAAAACTGGACAAGCAGTTTGCTCGATTCTTGGAAATTTTCAAAAAGCTTCACATCAACATTCCATTCGCAGAAGCGTTGGAACAAATGCCCATCTATGTCAAATTCATAAAAGACATTCTTTCACGAAAACGAAGATTGAGAGATTATGAGACAGTAGCATTATCAGAAGAATGCAGTGCTATCATTCAAATGAAGCTTCCCCTAAAGTTGAAAGATCCTGGCAGTTTCACCATTCCTTTCATCATAGGAGAGCATAATTTCGGCAGGGCTTTGTGTGATCTAGGTGCAAGTATTAACTTGATGCCTTTTTCTATTTTCAGGAAATTACAGATTGGAGAAACAATGCCAACTTCAGTCTCTCTACAACTTGCTGATAGAACGCTCGTATTTCCAAGAGGCGTAGTTGAGGATGTGCTGGTCAAGGTTGACAAATTCATTTTCCCAGCAGATTTTATTGTCCTTGATATGGAGGAAGACGCAGACGTGCCAATCATCCTCGGGAGACCATTCTTGGCTACAGGTCGAACCATTATTGATGTACAAAAAGGATAATTAATTATGAGGGTACAGGACCAAGAAGTAACATTCGATATTTTCAAGGCCATGAATTTCCCAGATGATGAAAAGAATGAGGAATGTTTCAAACTTGATGTAATACATAGTACCATCCAGAATTCTGATGAAAGGAAAAGTTCTACTGACAAACTTAAAGCATGTCAACTGCATGTGGAGCTTGAAGATAAAGCGTCATGTGCATTAAAGACGCAGATTCTTACACTACAAAGAGAAACAGTTCCACCAGCTCAACAAATTGGAAGAATTTCACATACAGCCTTTTGAGAATGCCAAATTGTACAAAGAAAATGCCAAGAAGAGACATGATGATAAGTTAGCGCACATACAACTGGAACCAGGGCAGAAGGTACTGCTAAACAAATCAAGGGTGAAATTCTTCCCATGGAAGCCAAAATCACGGTGGTCAGGTCCATTCCTAATCACCAAGGTTTTATCAGATAGAGCTATTGAGATACATGATCCTGACTCCAACAAAACATTCAAGGTTAAAAACAAGCGTGTCAAGCACTATTGGGGAGAATCATTTGAGCGACAAAAAGAAAGTGTCATACTTTCAGATCCAGCATAACGTTCATGCAGTCATGTCTAGCTGACGACTTTAAACTTAGCGCTAGCTGGGAGGCAACCCATGCAATTTTGTATATATTGTGATTTGGTGTGATTTCATTTTGTGTGTTTAGTTTTTGCAGGTTAAGTCATTTCAGGATGGAAGAAGTTCTCGCAAATCTTCACAAGCAATTTCCTTCTCTCCCTCAAAAATCTCTGATGAAAGTCTACAAAGCTCACTTGGAACGGATGAGGTTATTGATGATCAAAGGTATTCCTACTGATATTCGTTGGATTATTGAAGCACGAGTCCGATTGGCAGGTGAGTCTTCTGACTCTTTTATTTCACATTTGTCTGGTTTAGGAATGAGCACCTATGCTAAAAAGAGAAGAGCCAAAAGAATGTGTGTTTTTTATAAATGTGCTCATATGTTTTGTGATACTCGTTGTCGTTCTTTAGGAATGGTTTCTGATAACCGCGAAGATAAGATTAATTTCATTAGGGATGGCTTGAGTAATGAGTCTTTGGATGATATATCTAAAACTCTTGAGACACATCTCAGTGGATATGTGTATCACGAAATTCGTGTGTTATATGCACAATTTCAAAGAGAAAGACAACAGTTAAGTCTTGGGAATCTGACTCAAAAAGACCTTGTTTGCTAATTTATAAGAAAATTGGATTGGAAGCTTGTCTCTGACGCATAGACGTCAATCAAGCCGCTACGTTTCTTATACATATTATATCTCTTTGTCTTTTCCTAATAATTGTGATTTGTTTTGTTATTTTCTTTTATTTTCTTTGACAGGATCCGGATCTTTTTTACTATCACGATTTATTTTACTGTTTAACTAATAATTGTCATTTGGCAGGTACTAGTGCTATTATTTTTGCCCACCCTTTTCAAGTGTTATAAATTCAACTCATCATTGCACTTTTGAAGACATCCAGAGTAAAACATGGAAGCCACTTCAAGGAGATGAGTGGAAAACATCTGTGTGTTTTTCGGTACTAGTGTTGGTGTTAAACCACAATATATAGAAGCAGCACATGAATTGGGTCGAGTCTTAGCTGCAAGGAATATGCACTTAGTATATTGCGGAGGCAATCTTGGACTTATAGGGATCGTTTCAAAAGCTGTAAAGGAGGGAGGCAGTCACGTTTTTGGAATCATCCCAAAACCCTTGGCAGAAGCAAATCTTATTAGACCATCAAACGGAGAGGAACTGATCTTGCCAGGTATGTCTGAACGATTGGTAGAAATGATTAACCGTGCTGATGCTTTTATTACTTTGCCAGGTGGCTTGGGTATATTGGAGGAAATTTTTACAGTGTTATCTTGGACGAACCTGAACATACACCAGAAACCGCTTGGAATGTACAACGTTGAAGGATTTTATGATTTTCTTTGTGTTTTTCTTGATGATGCCCGGAGAAATGGGTTCGTGTCAAAACCTTTAAAAGAACTCATCTTCACTGCCAGAACTGCTCCGGATATAATTGACCAAATCTTAGCATATGAACGACAAATTGACCCTATCCTTTCAAAGATAAATTGGTCTGAGGACGATCGTGGTAAGAGGCGTCAGATTAATTTGGATCTTAACCTTTAACTTTTCGTGTAGAATTTCAGTTAACCAGGTACTATCTTCTAAACTCTTCTTCTACTATTTAAGACATTGGGGACAATGTCTCATTTAGGTTTGGGGGAGGGAATTAGTTGATCAGTATCTTATTTTTAGTTGTGTTTTGTTTTTATTTTTAGTCCAAATTTTTTCGAAAAATATAAAAAAATTGAAAAATTTTCAAAAATTACAAAAATATTTTGCGTTTTTGTTTTTATTTTGACTAAAAATGTGAAATTGGTGAGAGATAGTTGTGTAAGGAGTTCCCATTCCTGATACGTATTTCAACCCATTTTCGAAACAAGTTAATTTTTGTTTATTTCCTTTTGAATTATTTAATTTTTAAATTCTCCATAAAATTGACTAAAATGGATCTTCATATGCTCAGTTGGCAGGTATTATCAACATGCATGGTAACATACGGACATAAGCTGTAATTGAAAAGTTTGTAATATTCAGTGCTCTAGTTTAATTGGAGGAAGCATCTCAAAAAGCAATGGAGTAAAAAAATTAAAAAAATTAAAAAAAAATAAACATCTGAGATCCGAGTTATTAAGTCTGTAGGGGTATTTTAACACCTAGTGCCCTAAAGCCAACTGGTTTGGGAGTCACTGGCCCAAATCTCGCTACATGGATCAAGGATGTTGCAAAAATATATATATCTGAAGTCTGAGTAATTAAGTCCGTATGGGTGTCTTAACACCTGGTGCCCTAAAGCCAACTGGTTTGGGAGCCACCGACCCAACACTCGCTACATAGATAGAAGATATTGTATATAAATAAAAAAAAAATCAAAGAAAAAAAACAGATCTGTTAGCCCTATTCATGGTGAAGTAAGTGGGCCCATATCTAGCTAGACTAGATGTGAACATGAATATTTCGTGACCTTAACGGATGTGGCATCACGTTATGGTTATGTGCTTCTTTTGAAGAACACAAATCAGAAACTTTAAAGTTTCGACACGAAGTAAATAAACAGATCGGCTATAGTATTATTCCGCCACGGTAAGACCGTAATGGAAAATACTTAAGCAGTAAGTTCATACGTACATGAAAGAGTACGATATTCTTTCAAATGAGGACTCCTCCCGAGACACGTCAGTTAGACGGTGTGTCCGAACTAAAAACCGAATTTTGTTGGACATGATAAGGTTTATCACGAGTCGCTCTGAGCTACTGTTTCCTTCAATAGGATATGTATTAACAGTGCAAAACTTATTTAGAATAAGGTTCCATATAAATCTGTTTGACAGATGTCATGTAGGATATGAACAGGGAAGAAACGAGATTTCTCATTCCTGATAATTTGGGTATGCCAGGCATAACGTTTGGATGATACCAAACTAAGGACCCAAATTGGATAAGTGCCAAATAGGTTATCCTAAGGGAAACCATAAGTATAGACTTATAAATCTCACATGAGAACAATGTGATTGTTGCTCACCATGCGGTTTTTCCTGAGAGGAATACCGATATGCAGTGGTCAGTGGGAGGATAGTGATACTCGATGAAAATCGGAGTAATACTGTTCAAGGCACGAAGTCCTTAATGGAACACAAATAGTTCATCTATGATGAATCTATACCATTAATCTTCAAATACACAAGAAACTAGTAGATCGGATAGAGTCAGAAAACAACCTAGGGTATGGGTTTCTGATCTAACCTCATGAAGATGTCAATCTTATGAAGGTATATCCACCGACTACGTTTTGAGGAAGTGATACGAGGTATCGACTCCCTATTATGGCAAAGTGACATGAGTCCGAAATGGATTCCATGTATAACAACTATTTTAGATACTAGTTGTTGTACCACAAGGCATTGTGCCTATTGGTACATTAAACGTCTTCAAGGAAGACATACATGGAAGGCAACATACCAACGTACAAAGCTGGGCTTTTGACGGAAAGGTATCGTTATCAACATTGTGTTAATAACGGTTCAACCTTTTACCTGTTGCCATAGTAAATCCATTTTGAAGATGCTTGTTGATAACTGCGTATTTCATTTATGAAATGTGTCAGTTATAGATCAAAATCGCTTTCCTGAAAAGGAAACCTTTTGGAGGATGTTTACAACATCCTGACGATTTTGTATAACCGACAAATAAGGTTTGCGAGTTATTCGATCCATGTTTGGATTAATGCAAGCATAAGGTTCTTGGAACTGTCGTTTTGAAATAATAATAATGGTTTATGATTTGAATCAAAACGAAATAATTCTTGTGTATATAAGGAGGTTAGTGGGAGAGCACACTGACAGTGAAATTCCCAATAAAGCAATTGGTGAAAGCTTGGCTTTCATAGATATTCTTTCAATAGAAATTCTCCGTAGAATTCTGGGGAGTAACAACCTTTATTCAAGGAATAAAGATCTACTGGGATAGATTTGGAGTTGTTAACACTCTCTGGGAAATTGTACATTTGAAATGTACTTGATTTGGTGTCTCATACGCTTCGAGCATATAGAGTCACGATCAGGTCAATCCAAGTGATAGTCACTGGATTGAAGTTAAGGACATCTATTAATATCTTAGAGAACTAAAGATGTTGTCTAATACTATGGAGAATGAGAACTTGAAGTGACTGGGATCACTGCCGCAAGTTTCCAAACAGTTAAATACTGCGGTACTATAAAGTTTGAATAACACTGGGACAGTGAGCTGGAAATCTTCCAAGCAAGATAAATGTTGCCGAATAAACAACAAATGCGGAGTATTGCTGCAGCTGAGGCAGTAATAGAAGCCATTTGGATCGAAAATAAATCTAATTAGATTAGATATAGTTCTGTTAGCAGCTGAGCTAGGCGTCAGCACATGCAAAGGAATTAAAGGTCTAATCGACGATCCAGATATATACTTCTATATCATCTGATTCGTTCGGATCATACATCGTGGCGATGTGATGATCGTATAAATCACGTCAAACGATAATCAAACAAATCCGCTGACGAAAACCTTTCCTCAGCAATTTGAGCGAACCGTACATAGTTCGGGTGTGGGACACTTGAGTGACTCGCTACGTGCCAAGTGGGAGATTTTTGGACAAAATGACCCATAGCGTCACTATTTGCACAGATCATTGTGTTGTTGTAGCAAATTAACTATGTGACAAGGAAATTGCACTCTCATCATTTGTGATTAGATCACCATAGATATATAAATGAAGAGAGGTCCCTATGATTAGTTCCTGGACTGAGAATGATATGAGACAGTATCAGTCCCCGAAGGATCAATCATTAAATATCCCTACCCGGAGTATTATCGAGACTGGACATCGATAATGCAGAATAGGCTAGTATTGCACTTGTGTGCGTTGTGAGGGCACAACGGCATAGTTCTCATATATATAAGTATCGGATACTTATGCAAGTGTGATAGGAGGTCGTGTTTCACCGATAGTACGGGAAACAGCTTCGCTCTGGATAGACCCCTCGGAATCCCATTGGTATTATGACTATGTGTCTATGGGAGGCCGAAATCAGGGTAGGTGTATTTGGTCTTAACCTGAGACTTGCACCGCTAATACTTACGATAATCGATAGACTTTGGTCTTGGTGGTACAGGGCTTTAACCGGTTCTGCGTACACCACTTCTGGGTTTATCAGAGAGTCGTAGTGTATTGGGTGTGATGTCGAGACGGAAGTATCACTTCAGTCATAGTGGAGATGATGTCACGCAGGATACGGTACTAGTGCTCTTGAGTGATGCGCATCCAATCGGGATATTGTGACCAGGTCATGAATATCCGATTATAGAGACTATGTTACCAGACATCCGATATGTGTTCGGACGGGGCAGACACTTATCCAGCCCCAGCCCTAGCACGTGACTATCCGATACTGGGCCGATATGCACAATACAATGGTATAACTACGCTTGATACAGATCTTAATATTCTTATATGGATATGTCCGGAGAATTGGGTAGACTTGGTGCTTTGCTAGGAGCCGACCTTGTCTCGTAAATCGGTGTAGAACGTAGTACTTGGTACGTACGTGATTCGGATACACCGACGACCGTATTTACTGCCAACGTATCCGGGGATCTCATGGGTCGCTTCCCGATAATCCACCGATGACGCATAACTCGCACTCTTAAATAATCTGGGATTATATAAAAGAAGAGAAAATTAATCTAGGATTATTATAGAGATATTTTATCTAGGATAAAATATCGTCTAGAGAGAGATAACGATTAATTTGGAATTAATCGGTAAATTAATATATTCGATATATTAAACGAAATTAGATTTCGACGCGGAATTAAAATTAGATTTTAATTAGGGTGAACGAATTAATTTAGAATTAATTCGTTAGCGACGTGAATAGTGAATTCGCTAGGCGTAATCATTTAATTACGACGCGATGGAAAAATCGTTAATTTGGAATTAACGAACCCGAGCCCGAATGTGATTGCGAGCGCATTCGTATTTCGAATTCGAGTGCGGTAACGCAAGTCGCATCAAGCGTCAAATCATTAGTCGCATCAAGCGTCAAATCACTTGTCACTTTGAGTGATGTGATATGACAAGTTGTCACTTTAATAAGTGATGTTGATGTGAATAGTGATAGACAAGATGTGTGTATTGATGGCTTTTATTGTTTGACTTTTTAAAAAGCAAATTCAAGTGAAATTCATTTGAAATTCACTAAATGTATAAGTTACACTTAAAATGCAAATGCAAATCACTTTTTACACACCTTCATCTCTCCATTTCTCTCTCAACAGCTCACGCCCAAAACTGCATAAGTGGACTGGTTTTTGAAGCCATTTTGGCGTGAATAATAAGGGAAGCAAGAGTGATTTTCATGGTGATAAATCAAGTGCTAGCACACTTACGAGTCTGCGAAGGTGGTAGGGAGGTTCACCCATGAGCCGGGATCCGTTTGACGAAGCTTGGAGCTCCGTTTCTCAGCTCAAAATTCTGTTTTTGGAGGCAGTGAACTGCAACATTTGTGCGCCTATGGCAGTGGCTTTTTGGCCTTCAATCGTCTTCAAATCGACTCAACCGATCGATGTGAGTATTCCGCTACCTCCGTTGATGTATTCACACATGTATTTCATGTCTTGTTTGATCTTGGGACCTAGATTATAACCAACAGTATGACTATGTGTCTATGGAAGTCCGAAATCAGGTAGTTGTATTTGGTCTTAACCTGAGACTTGCACCGCTAAATCCTGCGACAATCAAATACTTTGTTTGTGGTCGTCCAGGCTTTAACCGATTTATGTGTACGCCTCTTCTGGGTATATCGAGAATCGTAGTGTGTTGGGTGTGATGTCAAGATGGAAGTATCACTTCAGTCATATGGAGATGATGGTCACGTAGGATACGGTACTAGTACTCTTAAGTACTGCAGTCATCGGGATAAAATGACAAGGTCATGTTTATCCGATTATAGAGACTAGTTACCAGACATTCGACATGTGCTTCGTACGGGGCAGACACAATTCCAGCCAGCCCCAGGCCTAGCACGTGATCATCCGATACTGGATCGACATACGCAATACTACGTATACTACGCATGATATAGATCCTTTATTCCGGTAAGGATATTTTTTGGAGAATTGGGGAGGCATGACGCTTTGCTAGAAGCCAACCTTGTCTTTTAAATCGGTATAAATGTAGTACTAGGTACTTACGTGTTCGGATAGTCCGACGACCGAATTTACTACCAACATATCCGGGGATCTCATGGGTCGCTTCCCGAAGATTCACCGATGACGTATGACTCGCACTTTTAATTAATCTGGGATTAATTAGATGAGAGAGAAAATTAATTTGTGATTAATTGCGGAGATATTTTATCTGGGATAAAATATCAATAAAAGAGAGAATAATGATTAATTTGGAATTAATCGATTAATTAATATATTCGATATATTAAACGAGATTGGATTTCGACGCGGAATTAAAATTAGATTTTAATTCGGGCGAACGAGTTAATTTAAAATTAATTCGTTAGCGACGTGAATAGTGATTTCGCTAGGCATAATCATTTAATTGCGTCGCAACGGAAAATTCGTTAATTTGGAATTAGCGAACCCAACCCCGGGATTATTTACGAGCGCATTCGCATTCGCATTTCGAATTCGAGCGCGGCACACAAGTCAAATCAAGCGTCAAATCATTAGTCACATCAAGCGTCAAATCACATGTCACTTTGAGTGATATGACAATTGATTGATTGATTGATGTGAGTTGAAGAGAGTTGATGGAAAGCATTTAATGCTTTTTGGAGCCAAAATTTGTGTGTTGACTTTTGGAAAGCTTTTACACAATTTTTGGTGTAAGTTTATTATTGATTTTGGAAATAAATAAGAAAATACACATCCATCTCTCTCTCTCTTGGTTCACGATTTTGGGAGCCAAAATCTTCATCTCTTTCATTCGGCCAACAAGCCATTTTCTTCACTGGTTTTGCTTGGCAGAAACCGTGAGCAAGGGAAGCAAAGTGTGGGAAATTTATGGCAAATTTCTTGAGAGCTAGCACTCCGAGAGACATGCGAAGGTAATAGGGAAGTCCACCATGAGCTTGGAATCGTTTGACGAAGCTTGGAGCTTGACGAAGGACCAAGATGAAGCTGAAAATGGTGCAGTCCAGCAGCTCACTGCCGTGAGCAGTAGGAAGGGCAGAAATCATTTTTGTCTTCAACCGCGTCGCTCAACCGCTCGATGTGAGTATTCCGCAACTCCCTTGTTGTATTCACACTTGTTTCATGCTTGTTTAATGATCTTGGGACCTTAGCAAACACCAACAATGGTATCTATGAGCAAGGTTGAGCATGAAAGTTGTTAGGGCTTAAAATTTGGGTAAAATATTTTTGAGCATGATTTGATTAAATTGGATGTTTGAGTATGCTTAAAACATGTTTAATTGAATATTGATTGGATCAATTTCATGAAAATTGATTTGGAACAATTTTCCCCAATTTTTGTTGGCTTGGCCGAATACAATGTGCCCTATTTTGTCTTGGAATTTTTTGATTTTTGATCATTGGATGACTTGAATCATTCTGGAATGTTGATTTATATTGATTGTGGATTCAATTGGATTGAAATCGAATCGATTTAAATTCCTACCATTGCCTTGCCGAGACTTTAAATGCATGTATTGGGTTTGATTTTTGATCAATTGTGTTTGACATGATTTAATGTTAAAGAGCATGATTAATTAGGCTAATTGATGTTTTAGAAATGTTAATTGGGTAATTAATTATGTTATGCATTTGTTTTAATTAAATTAAGAAATTGGATTTTTGGAATTTAATTAAATTGGGCCTATTTGTAAATTGGGCTTTTAAAGTTGTTATTGGGCTTATTGGCTTGGTTGTACCAAGAAGGGTTTAGGCAAAATTGGTTGGATCCAATTGGGCCCAAAGCCGATTCCATAAAGCCCAAATGCGACTAATGGACCTTTAAAGTTTAATTGGTTCTAATGGGCTAAATTGATTTCTAGGCTTATGGGGTAATTCCGGATTGGACTTTGGTTATTCGGTTTGACCTGAGTTGACCAAAAGTCCACGCCTTAAAGAAATTAATTAAAAGCCCATTGGACTTTAATTGAATTGACGTTGGACGTTAATCGGGCTTTGAGACCCGTAACGATTAAATTTGGAATTTAAGTCGTAAAAGTTCATTAATAAAGTGTAATATTTAATTTGGAATTAAATAGCGAATTAGAATTAAATACAAATTGAATTGGATTTAATTGTGTAGTTTACTTTAATTCGAGAATTCATACTTTGAGTACTTATTCGCAAAACGAGTTTGACTCGAGCAAAATCAAATCGTTGTTTGAACATTGGATGATCACTAATTATCAGATTAATTAATTTGATTAGATTGATTGATAACATGCTTGTGTGAATACATGGTTGCGATGCATGAATAATGTATATCGGATGGATATTAGATGGGTGGGACAATTTTAGAACTTGTTGTAATAAATTTGATTTATTAATTGGACCTGCGTGTCCAGTCTTATACCTCCATATTCTTTGTATTCTCTTCTCACTATTCCCTTCAATGTAAATGAGGTTTCTTTAGAAGTGTAGTGTAACGGGTAGAAGCAATACTT
>SKCR01031460.1:0-67266 GCA_019454045.1 Zanthoxylum bungeanum | reverse complement strand
AAAAGTTAAGTTTTGGGGATCATTCCAAAAACTTTGGCAGACTAAAACCACATTGAAAAATCAAATGGAGAAGAGTACATTGTGTCAGGTATGTCTGAAAGACTTACTGAAATGATTAATCATGGTGACACTTTAATTGCTTTACCAGGTGGGCTAGATACGTTGGAAGAAATTTTCACAGTTGCGTCATAGGAGAATTTGAGCATTCACCAAAAACCCATTGGACTACTTAATGTCGATAACTTGTTCGATTTTCTTTTTGTATTTCTTGAGGATTCCAAAATACTCGAGCTCATTTCAAAACTAGTAAAAGATATCGTTTTAACTGTAAGAAAAACTGATGAATTAATTGACCAACTTTTAGCTTATGAACCAAAAATCAATCCAATTCTTTCCAAGTTGAACTGGTCTGATAATGATCATGGCAAGAAGCGTAGAGTGGACTTGAATCTTAATCTATAAAGTTTTTCTTTTAAATAGTTGTAGATTCAATTTTTGAATCCACACTAACCATGTGATGTCTTCTAAACTCTACTTCTTCTTATTCAGACATTAGGAACAATGTCCCAATTTGGTTGAGGGAGTGGATAGTTGATTATGTTAGGGTTGGTGCTCAGAGCGCCAATTTCTTTTGTATTTCCTTGTAAATACTTATGTAAACATTTTATTATGAATAAAATAAACAGTTTCTACTATATAATATCTCTTTATATATGGTAAAGACGTAATTGACCTTAGAATGATTAGTTATGATACAGTTGCAAAAGCGTTGCAATTGACATTGAGTTGTATCATAATAGTATCATTTCTTAGGTTTAAATTACTTGGTCAATAAGTAAACCCGCTGAGATTGGTACATATCGTATATTGGAATCTTGGATTTTAATGGTTGATTTTCAATGAACTATGAGTCTCGGAGACTCGTATAGATATGCATGTGTTTATAACGGATAAATATTGAACGACTCACTGAAGATTCTTAATGGGTGCTACACCAATGTCAGTAAGAATACTCTCGAGTTGAGTAGCATAGTGATTCTTTTACTTGAGATACCACTATGGATGGATGAGATATCCTCCATACTTTGGTGGCAGTCACGTCACCGACCTATTAAGGTCATACCTTCGTCTGTTCGTTGGGTGTGGACCGATCCCTAGGATATCATGTGTATGTCAAGATAGAATCCGTCAGCTATATGTACAGAACATATGTATTCAATATAAAATTAGCAATTTGTTAAATCCATTGGCCGGTACACTGTAGAAGTGAGTTCTAAGTGTTATTAAGAGATTTCTAATAGAAACGTCGACATGATTATATCTATAGAGATTTGACGTTTATAACTATATCTCTGGAATAATCTGGATACATGTGACAAAGGGATTATACATATGCAATGACCTCGACCTATATGGTTTAATGAGTTTATCTGTGTTTCTCATAATTTATGTGTGGGTAGATTATGGACACGAAATTGGATTGCGTGGCGGATATGTCTGAACCTAGAGAGTCTCACTAATGAAATATACTCATAGAGCACATGGCAACTTTTATGAATAATATTGATTATTTATAAATCGTTTAACAAGTTAATCGAAAGATACATGCAAATGGACCTTATGGTTATTTCCTAATTAATGTGTATTTATATTTAATGTATGATTTTATTAAATACATATTAATTAAATGTGAAATTATAATATTTGACATTTATCATTAATATATGTATTTAACTTATTTAAAGTAAATATAATACATATATTTACGAAATATCTACCATTATGATAAAGTTAGGAAATGATTAAGTAGTGTAAATGTTTGACTTTACATTAAAGAAATAGTTGTCAAATTGGATTTGACTTCTTTATTTTTGGTTTGAAAAATGAAAATATATTGTTTCGTTTTCTATTGCCAAATTCGGCCAACCCTAATCATATATAATGCTTTTGTTTTTTCATTTTCTACACACACAAAGTGTTGAGCATCCAAAGTTACAAAAAGAGTTGAGAGGAAAAAATGAAGGTTTAAGAAAGCATTTGAAGAACACTTCAAGTAAAGTAAGTTTTTTATACTTTTCTTAAACTATAAAATTATTTCTATTGTTCTTAGCTACAACATGTGTTGCTTGGAATTTTTCTACTTTATTGGTTTTGTAATAAGCGTGTTGGAAGTTCAAGGAAAGATGTATGCATGTATGTTTATCAAAGTATGCTTATTAATGGTTAATAAGAACACTTTTGATCATTTGATGATCTTGTTGCCAGTCTAGAGTTGTTTTGCCACTTATTGATGACCTAAAATTGTTGTTGATTTGTTTCAAAGTGGTGAGACTTGTTTGGTGTTGTACAGATTTGATTAAAGTGTTGGATTTGGTTAATTTCATTAATTTGAGGAATTAGGGTTCTTAACTTAAACCAAAATCGGGATTTTTCATATATGTTTTGTATATTGATATATATAGATGTACAAATCATTTGGTGTTGATTGGAAATAATCTAAAGTTATTTTTAACAAATTTGGACCAAAATGCACAAAAATGAAACTTGGAGATGCATGCAACTATCTGGTGATTTTTGGGGATTTTGGGTGTGAGTTGTTTTGATTTATAAGACATGTATAAATCATTTTGGCAGTGATTTGAAATCACTTAAATTTGTATTTGACAAATTAGGACTAAAATGATCAAAATACAAACCTTTGGGGTCTCTTGGTAATTAAGGGAAAAATATGGATTTTGGGTAAAAACTTAATTTTTAATATTGAGTAATTTGAATAAATTAGTAGATTTTTATTACCCAATAAAAATAATTGAAATCGGAAAAATTTGATTTTTCGCGTCCGCTGCGTTAGTCGGATTTACCCCTAAAAACCTTTTCAAATGGTATTAGAGCGAGTCTGATTCTGAACACATGATATAATTAGGCCTTTAAATTTAATGTTTAATCTAATTCTTTGTTTTATATATGCATGTATTTTATTTAATTTGATTAAATAATGTGAATAACATCTTTTGCGAAAAATCCTTATTTGTAATTAAGGTTTTGTAATTTATATGTATTTGATTCATGTTTATTGGTCCGCCTTGTCAATACGGCTTGCAGAAAAATTTTCTATGACTATATCCGAGATCGTGCCAAAGTTGTGAGGATATAGCCGGAAGGAATTTATTTATACCGGATATATATATATGATATTAGGTAAATTCAGGCGAAAGGGATTCCTGAACGTGCCAAAGCTGTCAGGGTTACGCGAGTATCTTGAATTTATCATTGACAAGTTTAACCTTGATACGCCTCCTTGTGAATGACCGGTGAGTGATTGCAATGAGTTGTCTACCTAATGAATATACGTAAGCGAGAACGTGCCAAAGCTGTGAGCTGAAATATGTTCATGGGGTCCAATTTTCACTATTGTATTTAATTTGATTATTACTTGTCTTGTATTCTATTGGGGATTATAGTTTTGCATGAAATAGTGGGAGAGACATTTTTAGATTAAAAATCCGTGATCTATTTTTTGTTTTTGATATTATATGAAACTATTTTGTATGTTAACCTTTTTTTTTCAATATCTATATGATAGATTTGCGATGACGGCTTATTCAAATAACCCATTTCCTCATATGCTTGATACGAATAAGCTGAAAGGCACTGAGAACTTCGCAGATTGGGATATGGATTTTAGGATTGTCCTCGGATCTGAGAAGATTAGATATTATTATAGGGTTATTTTCCCATTGTTGTATCTGAGGATGCGGCACCGGAGGAACTTGAGACTTTCCGCAGATAGAAAGATGATGATTTAAGAGTTAAAGCATACATTCTCAGTTCACTAGCTTCAGAACTCAAGAGGCAATATTTTGAGATGCCTGATGCATATAGCATGACGACACAACTTCGAGAATCCTTCATGAGTCAAGAACAGGTCCTGGTTCACAGAGTAACAATGGGACTATTCCATTCAAAACTTGACGTGGTTCACACATGTGCTTCATTTGATTGATCTGATCAAGCAATTGAGGCTTAGTGATTTCCCTATCAATGATACTCTTTGACAGACTGTCATTCTTAGTTCGCTCCTGGCGTCGTTGTACGACACAGAACTTGACGACGCTATTCTAGGCTCGCGGCCTAGTCGGGAGTATGGAATAGCCCACGAGGAACTAAACCGAAGAATAAAGGAGTCGCCACCCGGTGTGAACTGGGAAAATGATTTAAGGCCGCACTCGCCCCTCACAAGGGAAGACCTCAAACTGTTGGGTTCAGAATGGTCCCTTACTTATGCCACTTGTAATGAAATGATTTGTGCAATAACTTAAACGAATCTACGTAGCATATGTATTCAAGAATAACCTAGATCTAGTTCGCATTCATGAAAATAAATCCTATAGCTAAGTTTGCATGCTTTAAAAGTAAGTCATCATGACGGCAAACATACGATATCACACAATAATCTTATGAGGATGTTGAATTATCAAACACGAAAAATAAATAACAACATAAACATAAACGTAAATTAAATTCCTATTGCGAAAGAAATTAACTAAATCATGCATAAAGAAATAACGTACTAATCGCTAAATCATGCTTAAGAATTAAATAACATACTAACGACCTAATCATGCTCGAACACAAGGTTGGATGAAACGAAATATGTGTGTCTCTCAAGTGGTACGTGGTATTGTATCCCGAGTGCATACCGCAATACCGTCTATTCGGATTCGGTTACGGAATTTTGTTGGGAAATCTCTAAGTCCCGAGGATCGATTAAAGCATAGAAACATAGTGCAAATACACGAAGAAGTTGCGGAATACTTACATCGAGCGGTTGAGCGATGCGACGAAGAACAAAAATCTTTAAGTCCTCATCCAAGGTGCTTGGCAGTCCACTGTTTTTGGCTACTCCATTTTCGGTCCAAGCTCCAAGCTTTTGGGTGGTGATTCCAAGCTCACGGGTTGGTTTCCCTATCACCTTTGTATGTCTCCGTTGGTGTGCTAGCACCTTGAAAATTTGCCACAAATCTTCATGTAGTTCCTTCTCATTCTCGGCAAAGGAGAAAGAAAACCAAGAAGAAGAATGGCCACCATGGCCGAAACTAGAAGAGAAAAGGGAGAGAGAGTTGTGTCTAATTTTTGTTTTCTAAAACCTTAATGGAAAAAGTATTACAAAATTTGGTATATCTTTTCCAAAAGTCAAAACCAAATTTTGGAGCCAAAAATCACATTAAATGCTCACAACCACTTCTTTCATGAATAGTGACTGCATGTCAATCACTCAAAGTGACAAGACATCAATCACTTGAATGATGTGCGATATGATGTGACGCGTGATGTGACTTGTGGCCGCACTTGAATTCGAAATGCGAGTGCGTCCGCAAACACTCTCGGGCTCGGGTTCGCTAATTCCAAATTAACGAATTTTCCGTTGCGATGAAATTAAATCTATTTTAATTAAATAACTTTGCCTAGCAAAATTACTATTCACGTCGCTAACGAATTAATTCTAAATTAACTCGTTCGCCCGAATTAAAATCTAATTTTAATTCCGCGTCGAAATCCAATTTCGTATAATATATCGAATATATTATTTTATCGATTAATTCCAAATTAATCTTTATCTCTCTTTAAATGATATTTTATCCCAGATAAAATATCTCCGTAATTAATCCCAGATTAATTTTCTCTCTCTACATTAATTAATCCCAGATTAATAAAGTACGAGTCATACGCCATCGGTGAATCTTCGGGAAGCGACCCATGAGATCCCCGGATATGTTGGCAGTAAAGGTGGTCGTCGGACTATCCGAACACGTACGTACCTAGTACTACGTTTGTACCGATTTACAAGACAAGTTTGGCTTCTAGCAAAGCGCCATGCCTACCCAATTCTCCAGAAATATCCTTACAGGAATATGTGATCTATATCAGGCGTAGTATTGAGTATTTCGATCCAGTATCAGATGTCACGTGCTAGGCCTGGGGATGGAATTGTGTCTACCCCGTACGAAGCACATATCGGATCTCTGATAACTAGTCTCTATAATCGGATAAACATGACCTAGTCATTTTATCCCCGATGACTGCAGTACATAAGAGAACGAGTTTCATATCCTATGTGACCATCATCTCCACTATGACTGGAGTGATACTTCCGTCTTGACATCACACCCAACACACTACGATTCTCAATATACCCAGCAGAGGCATACACAGAACCTGTTAAAGCCCTGGACGACCTAAAACCAAAGCATATTGATTGTCGCAAGTATTAGCAGTGCAAGTCTCAGGTTAAGACCAAATACACCTACCCTAATTCGGATTTCCATAGACACATAGTTATACTACCAATGGAATTGCGAGAGGTCTATCCAGAGCGAAGCTGTTTTCCGTACCATCGGTAAAACACAACCTCCTACTACACTTGCATGAGTATCATATACCCAAATATATGAGAACTATGCCGTTATGCCCTCACAACGCGCACAAGTGTAATACTAGTCTTTTTCGCATTATCGATGTCCAATCTCGATAATACTTTGACTATGGATATTTAATGATTAAACCTTCATGGATTAATACTGTCTCATATCATCTCAATCCAGGAACTAATCATATGGATCTTTCATCATTTATACATCTTGGTGATCTAATCACAAATGATAAAAGAACAATTTCCTTTGTCACATAGTTAATTTGTACAACAACGCCATGATCTGTACAAATAGTGACGCTATGGGTCATAACTGTCCAACAATCTCCCACTTGGCCTATAGCCAGTCACTCGAGTGTCTTACACCCGAACTATGTACGGTTGGCTCAAATTACTGAGAAAATACTTTCGTCTATGGATTTGCATGATTATCATCTGATGCGATTTATTCGATCATCACATCGCCATGATGTATGATCCGAACGAATCAGATGAATATCGAAGTATATATCTGGATCGTTGATGAGACCATTAATTCTTTAGCCTTCGCTGAAGCCTAGCTCAGATGCTAACAGAACTATTCTTAATCTAATTAGGATTTATTATCGACCCAAATGGCTTTTATTGCTGCCTCAGCTGCAGAAATAACCCGCATTTATTGTTTATTCGGTAACAGTATATTGGTTGGAAGATTTCCAGCTCACTGTTCCATTATTCAAACTTTATAGTGCCGTTGTTACAACTTATAGTCGTTTTTTATTGGTTAGGAAACTTGCAGCCGTGATCACAGTCACTTCAAGTTCTCCTTCTCCATAGTATAAGAAAGCACCCTTAGTACCTCTAAGATACTCAAGGATGTTCTTAACATCAATCCAATGACTATCACTTGGATTGGCCCATTTGTGACTCCATATGCTCAAAGCGTATGAGACACCAGGTCGCGTATATTTATCAATGTACGAGTTCTCAGAGATTTATCAAAAATTTAATCTATCCCAGTAGATCTTTATTCCTAGAATAATGTGTTTTTTCCTCCCAAGAATTCTACGGAGAATTTTCACGAAAGCCAAGCTTTCACATCATCCAAAATAATACAGATTGTATTATGGGAATTCATTTTCCAAGAAATGAGATATTATCATCTTTTATAGGACATCACTGTCAGTGCGCTCCAACTAACCTCCTTATATACATAAGATCATTTTCGTTTTGAATTAAATCATACACCATTATGATTACTTCAAAACGACAATTCAAGAACTCTATGTTTGCTTCAATCCATCCATGGATCGAATAACCTGAACCTTGTTTGCTAGTTTTGGTACGACAAAACCGTCAGGAATGTTGTCAACATCATCTAAGGGTTTCCTTTTCAGGAAAGCGATTTCCGTTCAGTTTTCATATTCTTTGAATGAACATGCGCATTAGCAAGATTATTCCAATGGATTTACCATGGCAACTGTTGGAAATTCTAATCCATGTCCCAAGATCAAAAGAGCAAACAAATATATAAATGAATGAACAATATTGAAGTATGGCGGAATCATACTCACAAAGATCGGAATACGGATGCGTTGATGAAATAAAATTTTCTCTTTTGTGCAGTGAAGGTTTCGGCCAAGGTGAGTGGGGAAGCTCCAAGCTTTCTTTGATCCTTCCAAGCTCAAGAATTAGTTTCCCATAACACCTTTGTATGATCCCTTGAAGGTGCTAGCCTTTATGTGATTTAATGTTCCAAACACACACACTTTCTTCAAGTTTTTGCAACAAAAACAGAAAATGGAGAGGGCTGTGAACTTCACAGTTTCGGTCAAGAGGTGAGAGAGAGGGTGATGATTTTTGATTTCAAAATCAATTTATATTTATGCCATAATATTTATTAAATTAAAATAAACTTATGACACAAATCATGCAATGGCTTAGAGTGTCAAACACTCAAACTCCATGCAAAACCATTGAGTGTATTGTACACTATCACCATGCAATGTATTAACAATTAAATAATGCATAAAATGACATGTGTCATGTGGGCCCCACACAACCCAAATGAAAGTGGGCCCACGCGTACTCACGCGTTCGGGTTCGATATTTCCGAAATACCGAACTTTCGTCGCGACGACGTAATTAAATCGAATTTAAATAAATAATTGCGCCTAGCGAAATTATTTTTACGTCGCTAACGAATTAATTCTAAATTAACTCGTTTGCCCGAATTAAAATCTAATTTTAATTTCGCGTCGAAATCGAATTTCGATTATTATATCGAATATAATAATTTTACGATTAATTCCAAATTAATCGTTCTCTCTATATGTATAGTACTTTATCCAAGATAAAGTCTCTCCGTAATTAATCCAAGATTAATCGAGTTTGAATCATACGTCATTGGTGAATCTTCGGGAAGCGACCCAAGAGATCTCTGGATATGTTGGCAGTAAATACGGCCGTCAGATTATCCGAACACGTACGTACCAAGTACTACGTTTTTACCGATTTACAAGACAAGGTTAGCCTCTAGCAAAACGCCATGCCTACCCAATTCTCCAGAAATATTCTTATTGGAATATAAGATCTATAACAGGCGTAGTATACCGTAGTATAGTGTATACTGATCCAGTATCGGATGATCACATGTAAGGCCTGGGGCTGGAGATGTGTCTGCCCCGTACGATACATATATCGGACATCAAGCAACTAGTCTCTTTGAATCGGATAATCCTGACCTTGTCATATTATCCCGATGGTTGCAACCATTATAGAGTACTAGTTCTGTATCCTGCGCGATCATCATCTCCATATGTCTGAAGTGATACTTCCGTCTTGACATCACACCCAATACACTACGATTCCCGATAAACCTAGAAGAGGTGTACACAGAACCTGTTAAAGCCCTGGACGACCAAAACTAAAGTCTACCGATTGTCGCAAGTACTAGCGATGCAAGTCTCAGGTTAAGACCATATGCACCTACCCTGAAGCGGACTCCCATAGACACGCAGACATACTACCAATGGGATTCCGCGGGGTCTATCCAGAGCGAAGCTGTTTTCCGTACCATCGGTAAAACACAACCTCCTACCGCACTTGCATAAGTATCCAATACTCAAATATATGAGAACTATGCTGTTGTGCCCTCACAACACGCACAAGTGCAGTACTAGTCTATTCCGCATTATCGATGTCCAATCTCGATAATACTACGACTAGGGATATTTAATGATTAAACCTTTATGGATTGATACTGTCTCATATCATCTCAATCCGGAATTAATCATAGGGACTTTTACCATTTATATATCAAAGTAAATAAATTACAAAACGGTAAAAGGCAATTTCATTACTACATAGTTAATTTTGTACAATAATACAATATCATTTACAAAATAGTGACGCTATGGGTCATTACTGTCTAACAATCTCCCACTTGGCCTATAGCCAGTCACTCAAGCATCTAATACCTGAACTATGTACATGTCGCTCAAACTTTTCCCGAGGAATAGCCTTCGTCAGCGGATCTGCAATATTATCCTCTGATGCGATCTTTTCGATCTTCACATCGCCACGATGTATGATCTCTCGAATCAGATGGAATCGTCGAAGAACATGTTTGGATCGTTGATGAGACCTTGGTTCCTTAGCCTGTGCTATAGCCCCGCTATTGTCACAATACAATGGAACGGGCTCAGCTGCTAACGGAACTACTCCTAATCCAATTAGGAATTTACGGATCCAAACTGCCTCTTTTGCTGCTTCAGCTGCTGCAATGTACTCCGCTTCAGTTGTTGAATCGGCAACAGTATCTTGCTTGGAAGATTTCCAGCTCTCTGCTCCGTATTCAAACAAAATATGTACCCAGATTGCGACTTAAAGTCGTCTCTGTCGGTTTGGAAACTTGCATCGGTATACCCAGATACCTCAAGTTCTCCATCTCCATAGATTAAGAAAGCATCCTTAGTTCTGTTAAGATACTTAAGGATACTCTTAACCGCCATCCAGTGATCTTTACCTGGATCGGCCTGATATCGACTGCACATGCTCAAAGCATGGGACACATCAGGTCGTGTACATATCATGGCATACATGATCGATCCGACTGCCGAGGCGAACGGAGTCCGACTCATGTTGTCTCTCTCATCTTGTGTTTTAGGACACATGTCCCTAGATAGATAGACGCCATGTGATATTGGTAACAGTCCCCTCTTGGACTGATCCATGTTGAATCTCTTCAACACTTTATCAATATATGTACTCTGGGAGAGTCCAAGTAGCTTTCTAGATCTATCCCGGTAGATCTTTATTCCTAGAATAAAAGCTGCCCCTCCCAGATCTTTCATGGAGAATTTCAATGAAAGCCAAGCTTTCACCGACGTTAACATGGGAATGTCATTGCCGATAAGCAATACACATCGTCGACATAAAGGACAATAAAAGTCAGTGCACTCCCACTAACCTTCTTATATACACAAGGATCATCTTCGTTTTGAATGAAATCATATTCTTTTATGATCTCATCAAAACGCTGGTTCCACGACCGCGATGCTTGCTTCAGTCCATAAATGGACCGATTTAACTTACAAACCTTGTTTGCAAGTCTAGGTGCGATAAAACCGTCAGGCTGTTGCATATAAACATCCTCCGAAAGGTTTCCGTTAAGGAAAGCGGTTTTAACGTCCATCTGCCATATTTCATAATCGTAATATGCAGCTATTGCAAGCATTATCCGAATGGATTTAATCATGGCAACGGTTGAGAAGGTTTCGTCATAATCAACTCCAAGTCGTTGACGATATCCCTTCGCTACAAGCCTAGCTTTGTACGTTTGTACGTTGCCATCCATGTCAGTCTTCTTCTTGAAGACCCATTTGCATCCAATAGGCTTTACGCCTTCTGGTGCATCAACCAGTGTCCAAACTTGGTTGGTATACATGGAATCCATTTCGGCCTTCATGGCTTCTTGCCATAAAGCGGATTCGATACCTTGTATCGCTTCCTCATACGTAGCCGGTTCATTATCCTCAATAAGATTAATATCTACATGAGGTGAGATCAGGAATCCATACCTCTCAGGTATTACCCTGACTCTCTCCGACCTACGCGGTCCTTGTGTATTTGAAGATTGTGGTTCAGTCTCATCCCAGATGGACTGTTCATGTTCCGTTGATAATTCATTGCCAAGAACAGTATCACTACGACTTTCATCGAGTTCTACTTTCTTCCCACTAAACACTGCATTTAGGAATTCCTTCTCAAGGAAAACCGCATGTAGAGCAACAAATACTTTGTTCTCTTGTGGGTGATAGAAGTAATATCCTTTGGTTTCCCTAGGATATCCAACGAATAGGCATTTATCTGATTTGGGTTCAAGTTTGGTACCTTCCAAACGTTTAACGTATGCCCAGCAACCCCAAATCTTCAGGAATGAGAAACCCGGTTTCTTACCTGTCCATATCTCATATGGTGTCTGTTCAACAGACTTTGACGGAACCTTATTCAAAATAAGAACTGCACTGTTTAATGCATATCCCCAGAAGGAAATTGGCAGCTCAGTGCGACTCATCATCGACCTTACCATGTCCAACAAGGTACGGTTTCTCCGTTCGGACACACCATTTAATTGTGGTGTTCCAGGAGGAGTCCACTGTGAAAGAATACCATATTCTTTCAGGTAATCTTGAAACTCATTACTTAAGTATTCGCCACCACGGTCCGACCGTAATGTCTTAATACTCTTGCCTGTTTGTTTTTCAACTTCGTGTCGAAACTCTTTGAATTTCTCAAAAGTTTCCGACTTGTGCGTCATTAGATACACATAACCGTAACGTGATGCATCATCGGTAAAGGTTACGAAGTATCGATATCCACCTCTAGCCTGGCTAGACATGGGCCCACAAACGTCACTATGAACGAGGGCTAACAGTTCAGTGGCACGTTCACCTTTACCGCTAAAAGGTGATTTAGGCATTTTGCCTAATAAGCAAGATTCGCAGACGTCATATGAATTTGGATCAAATCCGTCCAAGTACCCACCCTTCGAAAGTGTGGATATGCGAGTCTTGTTAATGTGTCCCAGACGACAATGCCACATATAAGTTTATCATCTTTTGGATCACTCTTTTTAAGCCTTTTGTTTGTTAATTTATATGTAGGAGATTCATTTATATTCAAAATATAAGACCATTATTTGCAACTGCAGTGCATATTTCTGCATCATTTTTATATAAATAACACCCAGTGTTTCTAAATACAAAAGTGTACCCATTTCGGGTTAACAAAGATAAATATAATATTCCTAGTCAAACTAGGTACATAATAACAGTCATTTAGTTTAAGTACATGCCCCGAGGGCAGTTCTAATACAAAAGTGCCCACGGCCAAAACAGCAACAGGAGTTCCGTTTCCAACTCGTAGATCAATCTCCCCTGAAGCCAGAGTCCTGCTGTTCTGCAGATCCTGCACATCAGTACATATATGAGAACCACAACCAGAATCAAAAATCCAATTTTTAAAACTAGAAGTAGCCATGTTTATTTCAATAACAAACATACCAGAGGTCGGTGCCTTGCCCGCCTTGATCTCCCTTCTGATCGCCTTGTTCATGCGGCAGTCACGCTTCCAGTGACCTCTTTTGCCGCAGTTAAGGCATATGTCTTGTGACTTGTTCCTCGGCTTCCCAGAAGCCATCGGCATCTTGGCCTTGCCCTTGTTCTTACGCTTCTTCTTTTTCACCCCTCCAGTTGCCTTGGGCCCAGCCCTTGACGTCTGAGAGGTCGATGCAAAGTGCGCCTCGCGCTTGTTGCCTTTAAGAAGCTCTTTCTCTGACTCCTTAAGAATGGACAATAGCTCTCCAAGAGTATCGTCCGTATCCATCAACTTGTAGTTGATGATAATCTGCTTCCAAGTATCGGGAAGTGACTGTAAAAGCATGTCTACAGTCAGCTCAGCCTCCAAGACTATTCCCATCTTGGCCAGCTCATCAATGTCAGCTATCATTTGAGTCCCGTGGGCCTCAACTGAAGCGCCATCAGTCATACGGGAGCGAAAGAGTTTCTTCACCAACTCATACCTCTCCATCCGCTTATTAGTGCGGTGAAGATCCTTTAGTCTAGCCATCATATTATAAGGATCCAAGTCCCTATTCTGGCGACGAAAGTGTTGAGTCATGGAAGCAAGCATGATCGACTGAGTTGTATCACAATCATCGCTATGAGTTCTCCATAACTCCAGCTCAAGTGGCTCAGTGGGCCTCGGCCCGAGAGGTCTCTGTATGGTGTACAACAGCCTCTCTGCCCCAAGGACTATCCTCAGGTTCATTTCCCAGTCAGCAAAGTTCGTGCCCTTAAATACATTATCACCCATGATTATGTCTCGGACATTTCCTTTGTTTGCCATCTTAACTACGATAGTCCAACTATCTAGTTAACGATATATGGGTACAGTCAAACTGTTACAAGAAAAATAACATTTTATTAGTCCAACTAATGTTAAAATATTGACGAAATAAATTTTGTAAGCGCGTAAAGCTAAGTATCTGAATGAAATTGCAAATTCAATACTAGCCTCCCACTATTTTCTACAAGTCTCTAACCCTCTGTCGAGTACTCGGGAAATCCAATTTCCTAGTGGGCTAGGATCCCGTTAAATAACACACAACCTTGACTTTGGCCAACAAGTTGTATGATATTTAACTAGGTAGATCTCGAAGATCAATTGGATCCCATCCAATTCCTAGATCCGGTAGGTGGACATCCAAGTCCGAAACATATATATCTAATACATATGTCAATGTATCCAATACATTTTCCTAACCATTTCCTCTGAATCAACTAAGTCTTGGCTTTGGCACACAAACTTAATGATTCCAGTTAAGCGGGACCCATTGACATGGAAAGTTTCGTAATCAATGTCGATGGACAAGAAGTGATCTTGACTTTGGCCAACAAATCACAACTTGGACAAGACACCGATATGGAACAAAACTCTCATGATTCAAACACATCCTCAATTGACAAAGGTCTTGACTTTGGCCAACAAACCAATGCCAATTTCGGATCTTGAGAAAGAATCACTCAACGGAAGGAAAATCGCTTAATATTGTTTGAGGGATTTTCGTGTAATTGGCAACCAATTAATTTATCTTTGTTAGGTCTCATCATCATACACCCTTAAGCATGCTTCTAAAACATCATAAAGCGCGTAAAGTAAAGTAATAGCGATATACGGATGGATATGAACAACAACTTGTTCCTAGAACAAATCACTCCCTTCCCTCCCCGCTAGAACTATTCTACTCTACCCAATTACATAATACAATAAGAGAAACCTCATTTACATTGAGGGGAATTAGGTGAGAAGAGAATACAAAGAGACAATAAGAGAAAGGCTGGACACGCAGGTCCAATTTATAAATTCTAAATTTACAATAATTTCTAAAATTACCCTTCCCTTCTAATATCCATCCGATATACACTATTCATACATTACATCCACATTCATTCATTCAAGGCATGTTATACAACAATCAAATCCAATTAATTAGTCTTTAATTAGGTGACAATACAATGTTCAAACAATTGTTTGCATTTGCGCGAGTCCAACTCAATTTGAGAATAAATACTTATAGTATGAATTCACGAATTATATCGAACTACTCGTCAAATCCAATTAAGTCGTATCAATCAATACTAATCCTTATATTTAATTCCAAATTAAATATTTACACTTTTATTGTGCTTTTATGACTTAGATTCCAAATCTAATTCTATCGGGTCTCAAAGCCCAATCAACATCCAATGTCCGTTTAATTAAAGTCCGATGGGCTTTCAATTGATTTCATTAGGCTTGGGCCTTGGTCAATGTGGGTCAAACCCAATTTCCAAGCCCAATAAGGAATCACCCTCATTTGCCATAAAAATCAATATCAAGCCCATAAGGCCCAATTAAACATAAAAGCCCATTTATTACATTTGGACTTAATGGAGTGATTTAGGCCCATTTTTGGATCCAATCCAATTTGCCCAAACCTACTTGGTCCAACCAAGCCCATTATGTCCAAATATAATAGTTTTAGGCCCAATTCAAAATTAAGCCCAATTAATCAAATTTTAAAATTCCAAATTTTATAACTTAATTAATTAAAGTGTAATGTCATGATTAATCCTTTAAATCAATATTTCCAAAATATCAAATTAATCCATTAATCATATTTTTATCTTAAATACATGTCCAACATTATTTAATCAAAAAATCAAGTCCCTAATCTTCTTCCATGCATTCGGCCAAGGTGATGAAAAATTACCGATTTCGTTTTCAATCCAATCGAATCACAAATCGTCATTTTATGTTCGTTTAAAGTCATCCAATGATCTTATAAACAACAAATCATCATCTCCATGGTCTAGGTAGTATTCGGCCAAGCCTCTCCAAGAGGGGAAAAATTAATCCAATTTATTTTTCATGAAATTGATAATGTATAACATAATGTACATACATTTAAGCATACTTAATCAATCAAAATCATCAAATCATGCTTCAATCAATTTTGCCCAAATATTACCCTAATATATTTTCATGCTCTTTAAGCTCAATGATACCATTGTTGGAAATTCTAATCCATGTCCCAAGATCAAAAGAGCAAACAAATATATATAATGAATGAACAATATTGAAGTATGGCGGAATCATACTCACAAAGATCGGAATGCGGATGCGTTGATGAAATAAAATTTTCTCCTTTGTGCAGTGAAGGTTTCGGCCAAGGTGAGTGGGGAAGCTCCAAGCTTTCTTTGATCCTTCCAAGCTCAAGAATTAGTTTCCCATAACACCTTTGTATGATCCCTTGAAGGTGCTAGCCTTATATGTGATTTAATGTTCCAAACACACACACTTTCTTCAAGTTTTTGCAACAAAAACAGAAAAGGGAGAGGGCTGTGAAACTTCACAGTTTCGGTCAAGAGGTAGAGAGAGGGATGATGATTTTTGATTTCAAAATCAATTTATATTTATGCCATAATATTTATTAATTAATAATAAACTTATGACACAAATCATGCAATGGCTTAGAGTGTCAAACACTCAAACTCCATGCAAAACCATTGAGTGTATGTACACTATCACCATGCAATGTATTAACAATTAAATAATGCATAAAATGACATGTGTCATGTGGGCCCCACACAACCCAAATGAAAGTGGGCCCACGCGTACTCACGCGTTCGGGTTCGATATTTCCGAAATACGAACTTTCGTCGCGACGTTAATTAAATCGAATTTAAATAAATAATTGCGCCTAGCGAAATTATTATTTACGTCGCTAACGAATTAATTCTAAATTAACTCGTTTGCCCGAATTAAAATCTAATTTTAATTTCCGTCGAAATCGAATTTCGATTATTATATCGAATATAATAATTTTACGATTAATTCCAAATTAATCGTTCTCTCTCTATGTATAGTACTTTATCCAAGATAAAGTCTCTCCGTAATTAATCCAAGATTAATCGAGTTTGAATCATACGTCATTGGTGAATCTTCGGGAAGCGACCCAAGAGATCTCTGGATATGTTGGCAGTAAATACGGCCGTCAGATTATCCGAACACGTACGTACCAAGTACTACGTTTTTACCGATTTACAAGACAAGGTTAGCCTCTAGCAAAACGCCATGCCTACCCAATTCTCCAGAAATATTCTTATTGGAATATAAGATCTATAACAGGCGTAGTATACCGTAGTATAGTGTATACTGATCCAGTATCGGATGATCACATGTAAGGCCTGGGGCTGGAGATGTGTCTGCCCCGTACGATACATATATCGGACATCAAGCAACTAGTCTCTTTGAATCGGATAATCCTGACCTTGTCATATTATCCCGATGGTTGCAACCATTATAGAGTACTAGTTCTGTATCCTGCGCGATCATCATCTCCATATGTCTGAAGTGATACTTCCGTCTTGACATCACACCCAATACACTACGATTCCCGATAAACCTAGAAGAGGTGTACACAGAACCTGTTAAAGCCCTGGACGACCAAAACTAAAGTCTACCGATTGTCGCAAGTACTAGCGATGCAAGTCTCAGGTTAAGACCATATGCACCTACCCTGAAGCGGACTCCCATAGACACGCAGACATACTACCAATGGGATTCCGCGGGGTCTATCCAGAGCGAAGCTGTTTTCCGTACCATCGGTAAAACACAACCTCCTACCGCACTTGCATAAGTATCCAATACTCAAATATATGAGAACTATGCTGTTGTGCCCTCACAACACGCACAAGTGCAGTACTAGTCTATTCCGCATTATCGATGTCCAATCTCGATAATACTACGACTAGGGATATTTAATGATTAAACCTTTATGGATTGATACTGTCTCATATCATCTCAATCCGGAATTAATCATAGGGACTTTTACCATTTATATATCAAAGTAAATAAATTACAAAACGGTAAAAGGCAATTTCATTACTACATAGTTAATTTTGTACAATAATACAATATCATTTACAAAATAATGACGCTATGGGTCATTACTGTCTAACAGCAACATGTAAAAGGTTTCACTGTCACGACCAATGTTGATAACGATACCTTTCCGCTAAAAGCCTAGCTTTTACGTTGGTATGTTGCCATCCATGTATGTCTTCTTTGAAGACTTATATAGTACCAATAGACAAACAATGCCTTGCGTTACAGCAACTAGTATCCAAACTGTTGTATACATGGAATCCATTTCGGACATCATGGCACTTTGCCATAATTGGAGTCTTTAACTTGTATCACTTCCTCATATGTAGTCAGTTCGTATCCTCAATAAGATTGACATCCTTTCGAGGTGAGATCAGAAACCATACCCCAGGTTGTTTGTTGACTCTCTCCGACTTACGCAGTTCTTATGTATTCGAAGATTAAACTGGTATGTTTCAATCCTTGATGAACTATTTGTGTTCCAGTAGGAATCGGTGCCTGGAATATTATTACTCTGATTTTCATCGAGTTTTACTTTCCTCCCACTTACCACTGCATATAGGTTTTCCTCTTAGGAAAAATACATGGCGACCAACAATTAAATTGTTCTCATTGAGATGTATAAGTACTATACTTGGTATCCCTAGGATAACCTACAACTTCGGCACTTATCCGATTAGGGTTCTAGTTTGGTATCATCCAAACATATGCCTAGCATACCCAAATCTTCAAGAATGAGAAAACCCAGTTTTTTTCTTGTTCATATCTAATATGAAGTATGTCAAAAAGATTTTATGGAATCTTATTCTAAATAAGTTCTGCACTGTTTATGCTTATCCATTGAAGGAAATGGTAGCTCAGAGCGACTCATGATTAACCTTATCATGTCCAACAAAATTTGGTTTCTCCGTTCGGACACACCGTCAAATTGACGTGTTCCAGGAGGAGTCCTCATTGAAAGAATATTATACTCTTTCAAGTATATGAGAAACTTATTGTTTAAGTATTTTCATCATGGTCTAACCGTGATGGTTTAATACTTTAGCCGATCTGTTTGTCTATTTCGTGTCGAAACTCTTAGAAAGTTTCTGATCCATGTTTCAAAAGAAACATATAACCATAACACGATGCCACATCCGTAAAGGTCATGAAATATTCATATCCACCTCTAGCCTAGCTAGACATGGGCCCACTTGCTTCACTATGAACTAGGGCTAACAGATCGGTGGCATTTGCACTTTTACCGAGTAAAGGTGTTTTAGGCACTTTGCCCAATAAACTAGATTCGTAGACATTATTTGATTGGAATCAAATTTGTCCTAGTATCCACTCTTCGAAAGTGTGGATATACGAGTCTTGTTTAATTGTGTCCCAGACAATAATGCCACAATTAAGTTTCAACTTATAAAATCAGTTTGAGCTATTTGTTTGTCATGTTATACGCTTGAGATTTATTTATATTCAAAATATAAATACTGTTATTCACATCTAATGTGTTTATCTCAATATCATCTTTATATAATAAAACACTTTAGTGTTCTAGAATATAAACGTATACCCCAATGGGTTAAACCCTGATATAGAGATAATGTATCTAGTCAAACTAGTTACATTGTAACAGTTTCCTAATTTAAGTACACACTCGAAGGGTAGTTCCTAAACTTAGGTATCTACGGTTGAAACAGCGACTATCGTCCCGTTTTCGATTCGCAGATAAATCACAACTGAAGTCAGTATCCTGCTCAGAGCAGATTCTGCACACCAGTACATATTTATATACCACACTAAGTATTTAAAATCCAATTTTAATACTAGTAGTGAACATAATTTATGACAAACATATTTGAAGTTAGAGCCTAGCCTGTCTTCAATTCCTTCATGTCTGCTTTGTCAATCGACTGTCACGCTTCCGCTATCCCGTTTGCCATAATTTAGGCATATTTTGGGATATGTCATTTATCTTCCCAGAAGATTATAATGATTTTTCCTTTGCCTTTTCCACACTCCAGAAGCCTTTGGCCAAGCCTTGGCCTTCTTTAATATCGAAGTAAGGTGCGCCTTGCGCTTCTTGCCTTATTGCAAACTTTGGCTTTGTCTCCTTGAGTATAGCCATTAACTCTCCAAGAGTTTACTATTGCAATTTAGCACTTCTAAGATCTAAGAATAGATCTATGAAGATCCTTCAATTTCAATATCATACTATAAGGATATAATCCTTAGTTCTGATTAAGAAATTAAGGAGTCTATTCGGCAAGCTTAATTGATTAAGCACTAAAGTTATCATCACATGAATTTTCCAATTATCTTGCTCTACTATTTTCTTAACTCCGGGTTTAGGCCTAATATGTTATTTTATCAAATAAAGTAACTTATTAGTTTCCAGGACCATCCTGAAATTTTATTCCCAATTTGAAAATTAAAGTCGTTCAAATACATTTTCACCCAGGATTATTTTTTAAACATTAATCTTTCAATTTTATCTTGATTCTAATAGTCCAACTATTTAATCAACGATTTAGGTACTATTTATTACAATGATTACTATAGTCCAACTATATAACCAACTATAATTTAATAGGTTAAATTCAATTATATTGATTACTATAATCCAATTATATAATCAACTATAAATGAAATAGTTTGAATACAGTCCAACTGTTTAATTAAAACAACTATTAAATATTAGTCCAACTAATAAATAATTTACTTATCGACGAATGATTGAATGAGCGCGTATGGCAATTTATTAAACGAATATTGCAAATTTAATACTTGCCTCCCACTAATTTTTTCGGCGAGCCTCTAACCCTCTGTCGAGTACTCGGGAAACCGTGTTTCCTAGTGGGCTAGGATCCTGTTAAATGTCACACAATCTTGACTTTGGCCAACAAATTGTATGATAATTAACTAAGTAGATCTCTAAGATCAATTGGATCCCATCCAATTCCTAGATCCAGTAGGTGGACATCCAAGTTCGAAACATATATCTTATATATGCCAATATATCTAATATATTGCCTAACCTTTTTCCTCTGAATCAACTAAGCCTTGGCTTTGGCACAACAAACTTAGTGATCCCAGTTAAGCGGAACCCATTGACAATGGAAAGCTTCGTAATCAATGTCGATGGACAATAAATGATCTTGAATTTGGCCAACAAATCACAACTTGGACAAGACAATGATATGGAACAAAGCTCTCGTGATTCAAACACATCCTCGACGGACAAAGGCCTTGACTTTGGCCAACAAACCAATGCCAGTCTCGGATCTTCAGTGAGAATCACTCAATGGAAGGAAAAACGCTTAATATTTTGTGAGGGTTTTTCGCGTGCAAATTGGCAACCAATTTATTATCTTTGTTAAGGCCTCATCATCATACACCCTTAAACATGCATTCTAAACACATAATAAGGCGCGTAAAATAAATATAATAATGATATGCGGATGGATACTTAACACATTGTTCCTAGAACAAATCTCTCTATTTCCTCTCTCCCGCTAGCACAAGTATTACTTCTACCCTTTACATAACACTTCTAAAGAAACCTCATTTACATTGAGGGGAATAGGTGAGAAGAGAAATACAAAGAGTATGGAGGTAATAGGCTGGACACGCAGGTCCAATTAATAAATTCAAAATTTATTACAACAATTTCCAAAATTGCCCCACCCATCTAATATCCATCTGATATACATTATTCATGCTCGCAAACATCTATTCACACAAGCATATTATCAATCAATCTAATCCAATTAATTAATCTGATAATTAATGACCATCCAATGTTCAAACAACGATTTGATTTTGCGCGAGTCAAACTCGTTTTGAGAATAAGTACTCAAAGTACGAATTCTTGAATTAAATTAAACTACAACATTAAATCCAATTTAATATGTATTTAATATTAATTCACTATTTAATTCCAAATTAAATATTACACTTTATTTGACGAACCTTTACGACTTAAATTCCAAATTTAATCGTTACGGGTCTCAAAGCCCGATTAACGTCCAACGTTAATTTAATTAAAGTCCAATGGGCTTTCAATTAATTTCTTTAAGGCATGGTCTTTTGGTCAACTTGGGTCAAACCCATAACCAAAGTGTAGGCATTGCATTTTTCGCATGTGAAACCCGATGATGAGTCTCAGTTGGAGGCACTACTTTTTTAGCTAAGGATATTGCGGGAAACGGAGGTCGGAAGGGGAAATTCAGAATAAGTGCGTCATCAAGTTCATTCCACAAGTTCACTGTCTTCGTTGGTACTGCGTTCGTTACTTCGTTCGAACGTCAGGCAGATTACGGACGTTCGTGCCACGTTCGAATTGGCGTTCGAACGGAGTCGGTATTTCTGGTTTTGCTGCTAGCCTCACATCAAGCCCAATTCGCCCAAACCTTGGCCCACACGCCCAAGCCCACTTAAAACACATATTTAACACATGGTGAAATCAAAACAAATCTAAAAATCAATTACCAACTTAAACTAAAATCATGCCTAATTTAAATAATTCATATACTAAAATTAAAATAAGATATGCCTAATTAAAATCAATCCTAACCAATCAAAGCTAATCAAATATTTGACTTCCTAATCTAATAAGACATCTACCAATTTAAATTAGTTGACTTCCTAATTCAATAAGATATCCACCAATTTTAGATTAGTTGACTTCCTAATTTAAAATATTTTGTCCCCCCTCAATCTTGTTTATACCATTCCTATCACTCCTAATTTGGAAACTAGATCTCTTCCTTGTGAGACAAGGGCAAACCCTAACCCTCTTCTATATAAACATGCACTAACCTAGCCACCTCCTCTCTCCACTCTCTCGAATCCCCCTAGCTCATTCACAAAAAAAGGCCCTCTCAACTCTCCACTCTCTCTAATACACGCCCAAGACATCAAGACACTCTTCATATCACACGTAAACTACAAAACACAAACAACACACACAACAACCCTTCCCTCACCAAATTAACGAGAACAACACACAGCAGCCCCTAACCCTTGAAATCAGCCCCTGACAGCACCGAAACTACCCCTGAAATCAGTCCCAAACAGCAGCCCAATACCTCCCCAAACACACCAAAACCGTAGCCGAAAACACCAAAAGAGCACCCAAAACAGTCCACCAAGAACATCGAAACAGTCCACCAAGAACATCAAAACAGTCCACAAATAGTAAGCAAAAAATACAGAGGAAACAGCGGCGAAACCACAAGGAAACAGCAGCAAAACGGAGTCGAAAACAGTAGCTCGAGCGGCCATACAGCGAAGGAAAAGGCAAATCATTGAACCAGAAAAGTTACGGAGCATTACCCCTTCCGATCTTCGTGAAACGCGAGTCCGATAGACGGCTTAAAAGGTTAGACCTGAGGGTACTTCCCATATTCATCTTCATTTGATTCTTGTTATTTATTTTGACTGTATTTTACTTCTTTGTTGAATATTGTTTGTGTATGATGTGTGTTGTGGGCATTGGATAAAATGAAAGGCGTGTCGCCTCTTGAGGTATATCGGATGGAAACCCAGACGTAAATTCCGTAGCCGAATCCGAATGGACGGTAGTGCGGTCTGTACTTGGGATACAACTCCACGTACCACTTGAGTAAACGGCACCCTCTCTTGTTTTGTGTGTTGCTTTGGGTTATTTATTTCTCGTCACTTGAATTCTGTATGTTGCTTATTTATGCATAGTTCAATCGAGCGCATGGGCTTAGTAAGTGGAATGAAAGATCCCCTATGGGGAGGGGTTAAAGCCCTTTACCACGATGTTTTGCCGCGCCGGTTGATGTGTGTTCAGTTGGATGTAAGATGTGTTCAATCGGGCATACTTAGTTTGAGATGATTGTCTTTATGTTTTTATGCATAGTTCAATCGAGCGCATGGGGCTTAGTAAGTGGAATGAAAGACCCCCTATGGGGAGGGGTTAAAAGCCCTTTACCACGATGCTTTGCCGCGCCGATTGATGTGTGTTCGGTTGGATGTAAGATTGTGTTCAATCGGGCATACTTAGTTTGATATAATTGTCTTTATGTTTGTATGCATGATGTGATCGAGCGCATGGGCTTAGTAAGTGCGATGAGAGGTCCTCTAATTGAAGAGGTTAAAATCTTTTACCACGATGCTTCGCCGCGCCTCGCATTGTACTATTTGTCATTTATGTATTGCGTCTCATTTCATGCATCAGGTCTGTTCCCGTTCGAACGCGTTTACGAACGCAACTCGAACGTGCATGTATTTTGCCTTATCATGCATCAAGTCTCATTTATGTTCGAACGCGTTCACGAACGCCATATGAACGTGAGCATTCTGTTTCATTTCTTTTCGAACGCGTTCACAAACGCCACACGAACGTGAGCATTCTGTTTCATTTCCGTTCGAACGCGTTCACAAATGCCATACGAACGTGTGCATTATGTTTCATTCCCGTTCGAACGCGTTTACGAATGCTACTCGAATGAGAACCTTCTGTTTACCGTTCGAACGCGTATACGAACGCTGCACGAACGCATACGGTAAATAGATTCTCTCGCATCACATTACGACATGTCCATCTTCGCATACGGTTACCCTTTTTTTTACGCTATACATTTGTATTACCTCTCTAGTTGTCTATTTCTGTTATGCGCCTACAATATTATTTGTCGTCATTTTGATTTCTTTACATTACACGCAAATGTTACCATGACTGTTTGTGTTTATATCTACATGAATGATTGAATTCTTATGACGTTATGTGTTTGTTGTTGCAAAGGCCTACCTTTGAGCATTTGAATTTGGCAATAAGATTTGGTTTCATGTATGTTAGATGTAAACTTTACTTTTAAGCATGTGAATCTAGGATTGTGGTGCACTTGAAAATTTATGTCATAGGCTTGGTTGGATTATTGCATAAATCTTTACATTACAAGTTGCATAAGTAAGGGACCATTCCGAACCCAATGGTTTGAGGTCTTTCCTTGCGAGGGGTAAGTGCGGCCTTAAATATTTGTCCTGGTTCACACCGGGTGGCGACTCCCTTATTCTCCGGTTTAGTCCTCCGTTGGCTACTCCGTACTCCCAACTAGGCCCCCGAGCCTGGAACAGCATTGCATCGTCCAGATCCTGTGTTCCCACAGTCTGGCGACTCCACTGGGATAGAGAATCAGCCCCGAAATAAATGCCTTGTAATGTATAGATTTATGCTTTAATTAACCATGTCTACAAATGTGTGAAATGGGGGTTGTGATCAAAGGCATTTTGAGGCTAGGTAATGGTTTGGTGTCTTCCTTCACTCACTACCTTTCTAGAAGGAAAAGCTGTGAAGGCACCTAGATAGCCATCTACTCGTAGCCTATTGTGATGGACTAATTTGGAGGACTCGTTGTTTATTCCTGACACCAAGCGATAAGAGCCTAAGAGGCTTGGGTATTTAAGTGAGCCTCGCTCCACCTTCCCTCTGGGGATCTACAACGGGAAATCATTTGACAGTCTGTCACACACCATAGCTCATTGGCACATACCTTAGTGTATAAAAAAGGGTGTGCTCACTTGGTTGCTCGAACCCTTGATTGGGGAGACCTAGTTGTGGGCCGTCCTTCACCGATGAGAGCCTTTGTCCATACTCCCACGAACCCATGCGTAGACCGGGTTGTATAGCCTATAACAAATATTTCCTTGTTTTTTAGGACCATTATCATTTGGATGAATTGGACTCTTTGTCAAAAATGCGAACTTGCTGGGCCATTTAAACTGGGGCAAGTTCGTATCCTATGACAATTAGGCCCAAAGCTTCTGAAATGATGGTGGGCCACACGGTAGAAGTTATTATTTTATGTTTATAATATCTTCCTTGTATGCTTATGTTTGGGAACATTGCTATTTGAATCCATCTGAGTCTTTTGTCATGAGATATGGGCTTGTTGGGCCATTTAAACTGGGACAAGAACATATCTTATGACGATTGGGCCAAAAGGCTTCTAAATAACAATGGGCCATTTTATGATTGTGTTCGGAATATTATCATTTGGATTTAGTTGGGCTCTTTGCCATAAGACATGAACTCGTTGGGCCATTTAAACTGGGACAGGTTCACTCTTATGACAGTTGTCCCAAAAGCTTCTAAAATAATAATAGGCCGATTTGTTTGAGGATTTTATTTGATTTAGTATATGTTATATACTTCTTATGCGCATCATGCATACATACATCATGATAACCCTTGTGTTCAAAAAGCCATCATAGATTCCCGTTGGGTTAGGGAAAAGGGAAGACTCACCAAAATACTGGGAACAGACATATGTGAATCAGATATTGTGGTATCCCATATGGATCAGTTGGAAAACAGTCTCGCCAAGGTCACCGAACAGTTGCAAGCCATGACCACTGCCATGGCAAATATGGCTGTGCCCCGTGCTGGGGGAAATTCTGAGAATGTGAGGCGCGAGGAGCCTCCAAATGGGTTGGGGATGATATCCCCACTTTTGATGATGACATAGCAGAGTATGCAACAGGCAAATTGATTGGGTCTCAGACAAAATTTCAGAAGTTTCGGGATCAGGTTGAAACAGTTACCCGCAAAATGAGGGGTAAACATGAAGAGTTGTTAGATTATGAGGCAATGACCTTCGGAGAACAGCTGCCAGCTCAGTTTAAAATGCCGGACATGGCCAAGTTTAATGGGAATGGAGACCCAAGAGTCCATCTGCAGCAATATGTCTCAGTCATGAGTTCAATGGGCCTATCACAGCGCCAAGTCCAAAAGATGTTTGGGATGTCACTTGAGGGGGCACCTGTGGTTTGGTATCATAGCCTTAAGAAGAAGGTAAAGAAGATTGGAAGGAACTAGCTGATGCTTTTCTGAAGCAGTATGTTACAGACTTAGAATTGACTTGTCACTCCGTGATTTGGAGAACACTAAACAGAAGCCAGAGGAAAATTTCAAAGAGTATGTGGATCGCTGGAGAAGCCAGCTTTTGAAAATGCAGACTCGGCCTTCAGAGAAAGACCAAATTAAGATGATTATCAAGGGCACCAAGCCCTCTATTTATAGTAAGCTGAGGAGGATGACTTCGATGATTTCTGATTTTCGACAGTTGAGGGAAACTGTCATGGATATTGAGGAAGAGGAGGCTGAAAACAGAAAGTTTTATGGCCAGAATAAAAGAACTTTTGGGGGGCCTTCTGAGACAAAGCCCTCTACTACCGAAGTCGCTGCCATCAAAAACAGGCAATTCTCCAACCTTGGTAGACCTTTGTCCAAGGTGTTTGGAAAGTTACAGGGACAAGGAATCTTGAAACCCTTAGAAGGCAAACCACTTCCACACCCCCCACCACCACACATAAATGTGAACCTTTATTGTCACTTCCACCAGCTACATGGCCATGACACCGACAACTGCACCCGCCTCAGGCATGAAATTCAAGATCTCATAGATTCCCATAAAATACCCAACCCATGAAAAGAAACCATCAACCACCAAGCTTCTTACATGAATGACAGTGAAAAACCATAGGCCAAGGAAGAAGGCAGTGCTGCGGATGATGGAGATGTTCCTCCTAGTCTATTTGATCCAGTTTTTTTTAAATAACATTGATTTTGTTACTTTCGAACTCTTTTCCTCAACAATAATAAAGACGTTCATTTTGCTGAAACTCTTCTGCAATATGAGTATATTTGAGAAAAGCACTCAACCTTGGTACTATGGAATCCAGTGATGAACACGGGGAACCTTCGAAGTAAGCAAACAGAAAAGATAAGATAGACATTCAGAAATTGGAAATAGAGCCAGTGATGAAATATCAGACTTGGAAGAGAATTAGTTCACCGAGCCGATCAACGTAGACAGATTGAAGAAATAGCTTGTCTGAGGAAGAGAAGGCTAAGCAGTCACCAAGAGAATTGACGGAAGACCTAACCCGACGGGATAGGAACATTCATGCATGCATACACGTAACGCATTTTGCATCCTTTCGTGTTGTTGTTTTGTAATAACAGGTTTCAAAGGAGAAAAAAAAGAAAGCGCCGAATGCAAGCCAACCAGAAGCAGTAACAGTACATGTAAGCAGTCTTCGGGAACGGATCACATGGGCGAGGCCCATATCATCAGTATCAGTTTGGGATGAATCCCGAGGGTCGAGGCCCACTCAGTATCAGTTTGGGGGCGAGGCCCATATCGGTAGCAGTTAGGGCCGAGGCCCACTTCAGTGTCAGCATTGCCGGGTATGGCATTCTGGGGGCGAGGCCCACATTACATCGGATCAGTTTCTGCCGGGTATGGCATTCTGGGGGCGAGACCCGCATCACATCAGATCAGTTCTGCCGAGAATGGCACTCCGAGAATGGAGATATAATCCAAGAATGGAGCAGAGTTCAAGAATGAACAAGTCGGAATTGACACTCCGAGAATGGAGATATATTCCAAGAATGGAGCAGAGTTCAAGAATGAACAAGTCGGAAATGACACTCCGAGAATGGAGATATAATCCAAGAATGGAGCATAGTTCAAGAATGAACAAGTCGGAAATGACACTCCGAGAATGGAGATATAATCCAAGAATGGAGCAGAGTTCAAGAATGAACAAGTCGGAAATGACACTCCGAGAATGGAGATATAATCCAAGAATGGAGCAGAGTTCAGGAATGAACAAGTCGGAAATCACACTCCGAGAATGGAGATATAGTCCGGGAATGGAAATACAGTTCAGGAATGAACAAGCTGGGAATGGCACTCCAAGAATAGAAGCACGGTTCGGGAATGAATCACCTCGCAGTAACGGTTCGGGAATGGACCACCTTACAGTAACAGTTCGGGAATGGACATCTCACAGTAACGGTTCGGGAATGGACCACCTCACAGTAAAGGTTCGGGAATGGACACCTCACAATAACGGTTCGGGAATGAACCACCTCACAGTAACGGTTCGGGAATGAACCACCTCACAGTAACGGTTCGGGAATGAACCACCTCACAGTAACAGTTCGGGAATGGACATCTCACAGTAACAGTTCGGGAATGGACATCTCACAGTAACGGTTCGGGAATGGACCACCTTACAGTAACAGTTCGGGAATGGACATCTCACAGTAACGGTTGTGAATGGACCACCTCATAGTAACGGTTCGGGAATGGACCACATCACAGCATGGTTCGGGAATGAACCAGGGGTCGCAGTACCCCACCATCCAACTCAACTCAACACATGGTAAGTCAAGTGGTAGCTGGCGAGCCAGGTAAGTGAAAATGCATTGCATAACTTTGATAGGATTGTCACTGTTACACATTACACAAGTCCCATCAAAGTGGGGGTGACTGTAGGCATTGCATTTTTCGCATGTGAAACCCGATGATGAGTCTCAGTTGGAGGCACTACTTTTTTAGCTAAGGATATTGCGGGAAACGGAGGTCGGAAGGGGAAATTCAGAATAAGTGCGTCATCAAGTTCATTCCACAAGTTCACTGTCTTCGTTGGTGGTGCTGCGTTCGTTACTTCGTTCGAACGTCAGGCAGATTGCGGACGTTCGTGCCACGTTCGAATTGGCGTTCGAACGGAGTCGGTATTTCTGGTTTTGCTACTAGCCTCACATCAAGCCCAATTCGCCCAACCTTGGCCCAAGCGCCCAAGCCCACTTAAAACAATATTTAACACATGGTGAAATCAAAACAAAATCTAAAAATCAATTACCAACTTAAACTAAAATCATGCCAATTTAAATAATTCATATACTAAAATTAAAATAAGATATGCCTAATTAAAATCAATCCTAATCAATCCTAACCAATCAAAGCTAATCAAATATTTGACTTCCTAATCTAATAAGACATCTACCAATTTAAATTAGTTGACTTCCTAATTCAATAAGATATCCACCATTTTAGATTAGTTGACTTCCTAATTTAAAATATTTCGTCCCCCCTCAATCTTGTTTATACCATTCCTATCACTCCTAATTTGGAAACTAGATCTCTTCCTTGTGAGACAAGGGCAAACCCTAGCTCTCTTCTATATAAACATGCACTAACCTAGCCACCTCCTCTCTCCACTCTCTCGAATCCCCCTAGCTTATTCAAAAAAAAAGGCCCTCTCAACTCTCCACTCTCTCTAATACACGCCCAAGACATCAAGACACTCTCCATATCACACGTAAACTACAAAACATAAACAACACACACAACAACCCTTCCTTCACCAAATTAACGAGAACAACACACAGCAACCCCTAACCCTTGAAATCAGCCCCTGACAGCACCGAAACTACCCCTGAAATCAGCCCCAAACAGCAGCCCAATACCTCCCCAAACACACCAAAATCGTAGCCTAAAACACCAAAAGAGCACCCAAAACAGTCCACCAAGAACATCAAAACAGTCCACCAAGAACATCAAAACAGTCCACAAACAGTAAGCAAAAAATACAGAGGAAACAGCGGCGAAACCACAAGGAAACGGCAGAAAAACGGAGTCGAAAATAGTAGCTCGAGCGGCCGTACAGTGAAGGAAAAGGCAAACCATTGAACCAGAAAAGTTGCGGAGCATTACCCCTTCCGATCTTCGTGAAACGCGAGTCCGAGAGACGGCTTAAAAGGTTAGACCTGAGGGTACTTCCCATATTCATCTTCATTTGATTCTTGTTATTTATTTTGACTGTATTTTACTTCTTTGTTGAATATTGTTTTGTGTGATGTGTGTTGTGGGCATTGGATAAAATGAAAGGCGTGTCGCCTCTTGAGGTATATCGGATGGAAACCCATACGTAAATTCCGTAGCCGAATCCGAATGGACGGTAGTGCAGTCTGTACTTGGGATACAACTCCACGTACCACTTGAGTAAACGACACCCTCTTTTGTTTTGTGTGTTGCTTTGGGTTATTTATTTCTCGTCACTTGAATTCTGTATGTTGCTTATTTATGCATAGTTCAATCAAGCGCATGGGCTTAGTAAGTGGAATGAAAGATCCCCTATGGGAGGGGTTAAAGCCCTTTACCACGATGCTTTGCCACGCCGGTTGATGTGTGTTCGGTTGGATGTAAGATGTGTTCAATCGGGCATACTTAGTTTGATATGATTGTCTTTATGTTTTTATGCATAGTTCAATCGAGCGCATGGGCTTAGTAAGTGAATGAAATACCCCCTATGGGAGGGGTTAAAAGCCCTTTACCACGATGCTTTGTCGCGCCGGTTGATGTGTGTTCGGTTGGATGTAAGATTGTGTTCAATCGGGCATACTTAGTTTGATATAATTGTCTTTATGTTTGTATGCATGATGTGATCGAGCGCATGGGCTTAGTAAGTGTGATGAGAGGTCCTCTAATTGAAGAGGTTAAAATCCTTTACCACGATGCTTTGCATTGTACTATTTGTCATTTATGTATTGCGTCCCATTTCATGCATCAGGTCTGTTCCCGTTCGAACGCGTTTATGAACGCAACTCGAACTCGCATGTATTTTGCCTTATCATGCATCAGGTCTCATTTCTGTTCGAACGCGTTCACAAATGCCATACGAACGTGAGCATTCTGTTTCATTTCTGTTCGAACGCGTTCACAAACGCCACACGAATGTGAGTATTCTGTTTCATTTCCGTTCGAACGCATTCACAAATGCCATACGAATGTGTGCATTCTGTTTCATTCCCGTTCGAACGCGTTTACGAACGCTACTCGAACGAGAACCTTTTGTTTACCGTTCGAATGCGTATACGAACGCTGCACGAACGCATACGGTAAACAGATTCTCTCGCATCACATTACGACATGTCCATCTTAGCATACGGTTACCCTTTTTTTTACGCTATGCATTTGTATTACCTCTCTAGTTGTCTATTTCTGTTATGCGCCTACAATATTATTTGTCGTCATTTTGATTTCCTTTACATTACACGCAAATGTTACCATGACTGTTTGTGTTTATATCTACATGAATGATTGAATTCTTATGACGTTATGTGTTTGTTGTTGCAAAGGCCTACCTTTGAGCATGTGAATTTGGCAATAAGATTGGTTTCATGTATGTTAGATGTAAACTATACTTTTAAGCATGTGAATCTAGGATTGTGGTGCACCTGGAAATGTATGTCATAGGCTTGGTTGGATTATTGCATAAATCTTTACATTACAAGTTGCATAAGTAAGGGACCATTCCGAACCCAATGGTTTGAGGTCTTCCCTTGCGAGGGGTGAGTGCGGCCTTAAATCTTTGTCCCGGTTCACACCGGGTGGCGACTCCCTTATTCTCCGATTTTGTCCTCCGTTGGCTACTCTGTACTCCCAACTAGGCCCCCGAGCCTGGAACATCATTGAGTCGTCCAGATCCTGTGTTCCCACACAAAGCCCAATCAAGGAATAACCTCATAAGCCTAGAAATCAATTTAGGCCCAATTAAAATATTAAGGTCCATTAGTCATAATTGGACTTTATGGAAATGGTTTTGGGCCCAATTGGATCCAACCAATTTGCCTAAACCAATCTTGGTACTACCAAGCCCAATTAGCCCAATAACAACTTTTCAAGCCCAAATCCAATTTAAGCCCAACATAACTAAATTTCAAAATACCAATTTCATAATTTAATTACATAAAGTGTATAGCATAATTAATTACCCAAATCAATATTTCCAAAACACCAATTAGCCTAATTAATCATGCTCATTTACATCCAAACATGTCCAACACATTTTATCAAAAATCAAACCCATATACATGCTTCAAAGTCTCGGCAATGTGGGGATTTTAATGTCCAATTTTAATTCCAATCCAATTGAATCCAATTCAACATTAAATCAACATTCTCAATTGATTTCAATTCATCCAATGAATCAAAAATAAAAAATTTCAAGACATTAGGGCAAAACTACCTCTCGGCCAAGCCAAGAATTTGGGCAAAATTGTTCCAAACAACTTTTCATGAAATTGATCAAATCAAACTTCAATACAACATCATTTAAGCATACTTAATCAAACAATTTAACCAAATCATGCTCAAAATCAATTTACCCAATTTTAACCCTAAATCAAGTTTCATGCTTTTAACCTCGCTCTGATACCATTATTGGGAAATCTCTAAGTCCCGAGGATCGATTAAAGCATAGAAACATAGTGCAAATACACGAAGAAGTTGCGAAATACTTACATCAAACGGTTGAGCGATGCGACGAAGAACAAAAATCTTTAAGTCCTCCTCTAAGGTGCTCGGCAGTCCACTGTTTTTGGCTCCTCCATTTTCGGTCCAAGCTCCAAGCTTTTGGGTGGTGAGTCCAAGCTCACGGGTTGGTTTCCCTATCACCTTTGTATGTCTCCGTTGGTGTGCTAGTACCTTGAAAATTTGCTACAAATCTTCATGTAGTTCCTTCCCATTCTCGGCAATGGAGAGAGAAAACCAAGAAGAAGAATGGCCACCATGGCCGAAACTAGAATAGAAAAGGGAGAGAGAGTTGTGTCTAATTTTTGTTTTCTAAAAACTTAATGGAAAAATCTTTACAAAATTTGGTATATCTTTTCCAAAAGTCAAAACCAAATTTTGGAGCCAAAAATCCCATTAAATGCTCACAACCACTTCTTTCATGAATAGTGACTGCATCTCAATCACTCAAAGTGACAAGACATCAATCACTTGAATGATGTGCGATGTGATGTGACGCGTGATGTGACTTGTGGCCGCACTTGAATTCGAAATACGAGTGCGTCCGCAAACACACCCGGGCTCGGGTTCGCTAATTCGAAATTAACAAATTTTTCGTTGCGATGAAATTAAATCGATTTTAATTAAATAACTTTACCTAGAAAAATTACTATTCACGTCGCTAACGAATTAATTCTAAATTAACTTGTTCGCCAGAATTAAAATCTAATTTTAATTCCGCGTCGAAATCCAATTTCGTATAATATATCGAATATATTATTTTATCGATTAATTCCAAATTAATCTTTATCTCTCTTTAAATGATATTTTATCCCTGATAAAATATCTCTGTAATTAATCCCAGATTAATTTTCTCTCTCTAAATTAATTAATCCCAGATTAATAAAGTGCGAGTCATACGTCATCGGTGAATCTTCGGGAAGCGACCCATGAGATCCCCAGATATGTTGGCAGTAAATGCGGTCGTCGGACTATCTGAACTCGTACGTACCTAGTACTACGTTTGTACCGATTTACAAGACAAGGTTGGCTTCTAGCAAAGCGCCATGCCTACCCAATTCTCCAGAAATATCCTTACAGGAATATGTGATCTATATCAGGCGTAATATACATAGTATTGCGTATTTCGATCCAGTATCAGATGTCACGAGCTAGGCCTGGGGCTGGAATTGTGTATGCCCCGTAGGAAGCACATATCGGATCTCTGGTAACTACTCTCTATAATCGGATAAACATGACCTAGTCATTTTATCCCGATGACTGCAGTACATAAGAGAACGAGTTACGTATTATACGTGACCATCATCTCCACTATGACTGGAGTGATACTTCCGTCTTGACATCACACCCAACACACTACGATTCTCAATATACCCAGCATAGGCGTACACAGAACCTGTTAAAGCCCTGCACGACCTAAAACCAAAGCATATTGATTGTCGCAAGTATTAGCGGTGCAAGTCTCAGGTTAAGACCAAATATACCTACCCTGATTCGGACTTCCATAGACACATAGTCATACTACCAATGGAATTCCGAGGGGTCTATCCAAAGCGAAACTGTTTTCCGTACCATCGGTAAAACACAACCTCCTACTACACTTGCATGAGTATCCTATACCCAAATATATGAGAACTATGTTGTTATGCCCTCACAACGCGCACAAGTGTAATACTAGTCTTTTTTCGCATTATCGATGTCCAATCTCGATAATACTCTGACTAGGGATATTTAATTATTAAACCTTCATAGATTCATATTGTCTCATATCATCTCAATCCAGGAACTAATCATATGGACCTTTCATCATTTATACATCTTGGTGATCTAATCACAAATGATAAAAAAGTAATTTCCTTTGTCACATAGTTAATTTGTACAACAACACCATGATCTGTACAAATAGTGACGCTATGGGTCATAACTGTCCAACAATTTTACGTCCGGGTTTCCATCCGATATACCGCAAGAGAGAACACATATTCCATTCATCCGAAATTCATATCATGCACTAATCCACAATACTCATGCAAAATAAATTAAGAAAATAAATAAAAATAAAGGATAAATAAATAAAAAGGGTGCCCTCAGGTCTAACCTCTTAAGTCATCTCTCGGAAGTGCGGTGCGCGGTTGTCGGAAGGGTTGATGCTTCGCAACTCCTCCAGTTCACTGGTTCAACATTTTCATTCACTGTTTCGTTGTTTGGGTTGCTGTTTTACTCTATTTATGGCTGTTTCTGGTCACGGTTTAGCCTTACTATTTTGCAGTAATGCGGGGCTGTTTTGGCTTACAATTTGTGGGTTTTACGGGGCATTTTTTGGTGCAGTTTGTGGGAAAATCTGGACTGCTTCAGGGGGTATTTTCGCTGGTCATGGACTGTGTTTCAGGGGCTTTTTTTGGCAGTCAGGGGTTGTGTTCAGGGGGTGTTTTTGGTGGTCAGTGGCTGTGTTTCAGGGGCTATTTTCGGTGATCAGAGGCTGTGTTTCAGGGGCTGTTTTCAATGGTTAGAGGCTGTGTTTCAGGGGCTATTTTTGGTGATGTTTAGGCTGTGTTTCAGGGGCTGTTTTTGGTGGTTAGAGGCTTTGTTTCAGGGGCTTTACGTGAAGAAGGCAGGGGCTTGTACGTAGAAGGCAGGCTGGTTAGGGGTTTTTATGTGTGAAGGGTGTTGATTATTCGCTGAAGGCAGGCTAATGGCGTGAAGTGAGTGGCAGTTTGAAGGCTTGTTACGTGAAGAAGTTGAAGGCAGGTGGCGTGGGTGTATGGCAATGTGCGTGAAAGGTTTACGTGGTGAATAGGCAGTGGCTTATGTGTGTGTGGAGTTTGAGAGGCTGCTTGCGTGAGTGTGTTGAGTGATGAAGGGACAGTGGCTTATGTGTGCGTGGAGTTTGAAAGGCTTAGAAGATTATGGTTGATTTCGTAAGAATGAGCTAGGGGTTTCAAGGTTGGGTTTAGGCTTCTTTTTATAGGTAAGGGTTGGGGTTTACCTTGTATAGGTAGGGAAAGAATAATGTGATTATGGGACGAATATTTAATTTGTGTATCATAAGGAAATGATATCTTTAATTAGGGAGGTAATTTGTTTTAGTTAGGAAGATGATTATTGGGATTTGATTTGATTCATTTAGTTTAGGCATGTGATTTAATTTAATTAGGAATGTGATTTATGAGATTTGATTTGATTTATTTAATTTAGGAATGAGATTTGTTTTGATTTAATGGATTTGATTTAATTAATTTTTGACATGTGTTTTAATGTTTTAATTATTATTGGATGTGATTTAATGAGCTTGGGCTAGGTGGGCGTGTGGCTTTGGTTTTGGGCTAGGTGGGCATGTGGCTTTGGTTTTGGGCTAGGGATGTGTTTTAAAACAGAGGTCCAACAAGCAAACCCGAAGCTAAACAAGCGAATTAAATCCAATAAGATGTCAATTCCTGACTCTTCCCTTCCGACGTCCGTTTCCCGCGACTTCCATAATTTAAAGAGGAAGTGTCTCCATGTGAGACTCGTCATCGGGACTTACATGCAAAAATGCAGTGCCTACATTCGTATCGCTAGTCTGTGATGTACTTCAACATGAATGTCATTCACTGTTCTTACCACGAGTTGCATAGGATGCTTCTCACGGCGGAGGAGGATTTAAGGAAGGGAGTTCCGACTCACCTTCCGAAATCCACTTCACTTTCCGCTTTTTCCCACTCCAAGTCGAAGGGGAGGAAGACGAAAGGAAAGAAAAATAATTATTTTAATGTTCCACCGCAGGCTAAGATAGCGAAGCCCAAGAGAGCTTCTGAAGACAAGTGCCATCATTGTAGCAAGATCGGGCATTGGAAAAGGAACTGTCCTGACTACCTTGCCTAGATCAGGAAGGAAAGAGCATCGACATCAGGTACTTTAATTTTTTCTGTTATTGATATCTTCTTAGCTTGTGAAGTTGTTACATCTAGTTGGATTTTAGATTTTGCGTGTCCTATTCACATTTACAATTTATTACAGGTGCTTGCGGAAAGTAGACGGTTGAAATCTGGAGAGATGCAGTTACGATTCTGGAGTGGTGACTCTCTGGATGCGGTTGTAGTGGGATTTTACGAGTTTCCCTTACCTAGTGGAATAATTTTATTGCATGAATGCTATGTTGTACCGGGATACGTACCTAATATTATTGTTGGTGTTTGCTAAGGTCCCAAGATCATTAAATAAGCAATGAAAATACAAGTGAATACAATCAACGAAGTTGCGGAATACTTACATCGAGCGGTTGAGATGATGCAGTGAAGACAAAAACGTTTTTGCCCTCCTCCATGAAGCTCGGCAGTGGGCTATTTTTCAGTCTTCAAATTCGGCCATCTTGGTCCTCCATTGATGCTCCAAGCTCCAAGCTTCCAAAAGGGATTCCAAGCTCACGAAATCACTGCCCTATCACCTTGTTATGTCTCCTAGAGTGTGCTAGCACTTGGTGTTTTTGCCACAAAAACACCATCTTATTTCTCCTTCATCATTCGGCAGTTGCAGAGAAATAGAAGGCAGAAATGGCGTGAGATAGAAGAAGGTTTTGGCTCCAAAACCGTGAGCTAAGGAGAGAGAATAAGAAATGTGTATTGGTTAATTGTTTTCTAAAAACAATTAAACATATACCATAATTCTTTTCAAAAAAGTCAAGCATTAAATCCTTGCCATTATCTCACATCAACTCACATCAATCAATCAATCAATTGTCACATCACTCAAAGTGACATGTGATTTGACGCTTGATGTGACTAATGATTTGACGCTTGATTTGACTTGCGTGCTGCACTCGAATTCGAAATACGAATGCGCTCGTAAATAATCCCGGACTCGGGTTTGCTAATTCCAAATTAACGAATTTTCCGTTGCGACGTAATTAAATGATTACGCCTAGCGAAATCACTATTCACGTCGCTAACAAATTAATTCTAAATTAATTCGTTCGCCCGAATTAAAATCTAATTTTAATTCCGTGTCGAAATCCAATTTCATTTAATATATCGAATGTATTAATTAATCGATTAATTCTAAATTAATCATTTTCTCTCTCTTAATGATATTTTATCCCAGATAAAATATCTCCGTAATTAATCCCAGATTAATTTTCTCTCTCATTAAATTAATCCCAGATTAATTAAAAGTGCGAGTCATACGTCATCGATGAATCTTCGGGAAGTGACCCATGAGATCCCCGCATATGTTGGCAGTAAATTCGGTCGTCGGACTATCCGAACACGTAAGTACCTAGTACTACGTTTGTATCGATTTACAAGACAAGGTTGGCTTCTAGCAAAGCGCCATGTCTACCCAATTCTCCAAAAATATGCTTACAGGAATAAGCGATCTATATTAGGTGTAGTATACGTAGTATTGTGTATGTCGATCCAATATCGGATGATCACGTGCTAGGCCTGGGGTTGAATTATGTATGCCCCGTACGAAGCACATGTCGGATGTCTGGTAACTAGTCTCTATAATCGGATAAACATGACCTTGTCATTTTATCCCGATGACTACAGTACTTAAGAGTACTAGTACCGTATCCTACGTGACCATCATCTCCATATGACTGGAGTGATACTTCCATCGTGACATCACACCCAGCACACTACGATTATAAGACAATCATTGTCAGTGCGCTCCCACTAACCTCCTTATATACACAAAAATCTTTTTTATTTTGAATTAAATCATAAAGCATTATGATTACATCAAAACGATAATTCGAAGAACCTAATGCTTGCTTCAATCCAAACATGGATCGAATAACTTGCAAACCTTGTTTGCTAGTTATGTTACGTCAAAACCGACAGGATGTTGTAAACATCCTCCAAAAGGTCTCCTTTTCAGGATAGCGATTTTCCCGTAAAGCTGTTATATTTCATAAATGAAACATGCAGCATCTGCAAGCATTATCCAAATGGATTTACCGTGGCAACAGGTAAAAGTTTGAATCGTAATCAACATAATGTTGATATCGATACCTTTCGGCTATAAGCCTAGCTTAGTACGTTAGTATGTTGCCTTCCATGTATGTCTTCCTTGAAGACTTATATAGTACCAATAGGCACAATGCCTTGCGGTACATCAACTAGTATCAAAACATAGTTGATATACATGGAATCTATTTCGGATTCATGGCACTTTGCCATAATAAGGGAGTCGATACCTAGTATCACTTCCTCATACGTAGTCAGTTGGTATACCTCAATAAGATTGACATCTTTATGAGGTGAGATCAGAAACCCATACCCCATGTTGTTTTCTGACTCTCTCCGACTTACGTGGTTCTTGTGTATTCGAAGATTACTGGTATAGTTTCATCCTTGATGAACTATTTGTGTTCCATTAAGGAATACGTGCCTTGAATAGTATTACTCTGATTTTCATCGAGTTTTACTATCCTCCCACTTACCACTGCATATCGATATTCCTCTTAGGAAAACCGCATGGTGAGCAACAATCTCATTGTTCTCTTGTGACTTGTATAAGTACAATACTTATGGTATCCCTAGGATAACCTGCAATAGGCACTTATCCAATTTGGGTTCTAGTTTGGTATCATCCAAACGTATGGCTAGCATTCCCAAATTTTCAGGAATGATAAATCCCGGTTTCTTTCCTGTTCATATCTAATATGAAATTATGTCTAACAGATTTTATGGAACCTTATTCTAAATAAGTTCTGCACTGTTAAAGCTTATCCGTTGAAGGAAATGGTAGCTTAGAGCGACTCATGATTAACCTTATCATGTCTAACAAAATTCGGTTAGTCAGTTCGGACACACCGTCAAAATGACGTGTTCTGGAAGGAGTCCTCATTGAAAGAATACTATACTCTTTCAAGTATATTAGAAACTTATTGCTTAAGTATTTTCTATTACGGTCCACCATGACGGTATAACACTTTAGCTCATCTGTTTGTCTATTTCGTGTCGAAACTGTAAAAGTTTCTGATTTGTGTTTTGAAAGAAACACATAACCATAACGCGATGCCACATCCGTAAAGGTCACGAAATATTCATATCCACATCTAGCCTAGCTAGACATGGGCCCACTTGCTTCACAATGAACTAGGGCTAACAGATCGGTGGCATTTTCACTTTTACCAACTAAATAGTGTTATAGGCACTTTGCCTAATAAACTATATTCGTAGACTTTATTTGAATGGAATCAAATCAGTCGAGTACCCACTCTTCGAAAGTATGGATATACGATTCTTGTTTAATTGTGTCCCAGACAAAATGCCACAAATTAGTTTCTTCTGATCAAATCAGTTTGAGCTATTTGTTTGTCATGTTATATATTTAAGATTTATTTATATTCAAAATATAAATACTGTTATTCACATCTAATGTGTTTATCTCAATATCATATTTATAAAATAAAACACTTTAGTGTTCTAGAATATAAAGGTTCACCCGCAGCGGGACAAACACTGATATAGAGATAATGTTTCTAGTCAAACTAGTTACATTATAACAGTTTCCAAATTTAGGTACACACCCAAAGGTAGTTCCTAAACTTAGGTATCTACGGTTGAAACAGCGACTTTCGTCCCGTTTCCAATTCGCAGATAAATCTCAATTGAAGTCAGTATCCTACTCAAAGCAGATTCTGAACATCAATACATATATTTATGTATCACACTAAGTATTTAAAATCTAATTTCAATACTAGTCTGATGAACATATTTATGACAATCATATTTGAAGTCAGAGCCTTGCTTGTCTTTTTCCTTCATGTCTGCTTTGTCCAAATGGTGTCACGCTTCCGTGATCCCGTTTGCCACAATTTAGGCAGACATTTTGGGATATGTCCATTATCTTCCCAGAAGATTATAATGATTTTGCCTTTACCCTTTTTCACATTCCAGTAGCCTTTGGCCAAGCCTCGGGTTTCTAGAATATCGAAGTGAGGTGCGCCTTGCGCTCTTTGCCTTATTGCAAACTTTGACTTTGTCTCATTGAGAATAGTCATTAACTCTCCAAGAGTTTATTATTGCAATTTAGTACTTCTAAAATCTAAGTATAAATTTATGAAGATCTTTCAATTTCATTATCATACTTTAAGGATCTAATCTTTAGTTCTGATTAAGAAATTAAGGAGTCTGATTAACAAGCTTAATGGATTAAGCACTAAAGTTATCATCACATGAATCTTCAAAAGATTATGCTCTACTATTTGCTTAACTCCGGGCTTAGGCCTAATAAGTTATTTTATCAAATAAAGTAACTTATTAGTTTCCAGAACCATCCTGAAATTATATTCCCAACTTGAAAATTAAACCATTTAAATACATTTTCCCTAGGATTATGTTTTAAATGTCAATCTTTCAATTTTATCTTGATTTTATAGTCCAACTATTTAATCAACGATTTAGGTTACTATTATTATAATGATTATTATAGTCCAACTATTTTAATCAACTATAATTAATTAAATCAAATATATTGATTATTATAATCCAATTATATAATCAAATATAAATGAATAGTTTGAATACAGTCCAACTATTAATTAAAACAATAATTAAATATTAGTCCAACTAATAATTTAATTTATTTGACGAATAATATTTGTGATTGAGCGCGTATGGCAAGTTATTGAACGAATATTGCAAATTCATTCTTGCCTCCCGCTATTTTTCTGCGAGCCTCTAACCCTCAGTCGAGTACTCGAGAAACCGTGTTTCCTAGCGGGCTAGGATCCCGTTAAATATCACACAATCTTGACTTTGGCAAAAAAATTGTATGATAATTAACTAGGAAGATCTCTAAGATCAATTGGATCCAATCCAATTCCTAGATCCAGTAGGGGGACGTCCAAGTCCAAAACATATATCTTATATATGCCAATACATCCAATGTATTACCTAACCTTTTTCCTCTAAATCAACTAAGCCTGACTTTGGCACAACAAACTTAGTGATCTCAGTCAAGCGTGACCCATTGACCATGGAAAGCTTCGTAATCAATGTCGATGGACAAGAAGTGGTCTTGACTTTGGCCAAAAAACCACAACTTGGACAAGACACCAATATGGAACAAAGCTCTCGTGATTCAAACACATCCTCGATGGACAAAGGCCTTGACTTTGGCCAACAAGCCAATGCCAATCTCGGATCTTGAGTAGGAATCACTCAATGGAAGGAAAAACGCTTAATATTTGTGAGGGTTTTTCGCGTGAAAATTGGCAACCAATTTATTATCTTTGTTAAGGTCTTATCATCATACACCCTTATACATGCATTCTAAACACATAATAAAGCGTGTATAAATAAAGTAATAATGATATGCGGATGGATACTTTACACATTGATCCTAGATCAAATCTCTCCTTTATCTCTACCGCTAGCACAAGTATTTACTTCTACCCGTTACACTACACTTCTAAAGAAACCTCATTTACATTGAGGGGAATAGGTGAGAAGAGAATACAAAGAATAAAGAGGTGATAAGGCTGGACACGCAGGTCCAATTAATAAATCAAATTTATTACAACAATTTCTAAAATTGCCCCACCCATCTAATATCCATCTGATATAGATTATTCATGCATCATAACCATGTATTCACACAAGCATGTTATCAATCAATATAATCAAATTAATTAATCTGATAATTAGTGATCATCCAATGTTCAAACAACGATTTGATTTTGCTCGAGTCAAACTCGTTTTGCGAATAAGTACTCAAAGTACGAATTCTCGAATTAAATTAAACTACATAATTAAATCCAATTCAATTTGTATTTAATACTAACTCGCTATTTAATTCCAAATTAAATACTACACTTTATTAACGAACCTATACGACTTAAATTCCAAATTTAATCGTTACGGGTCTCAAAGCCCGATTAACGTCCAACGTCAATTCAATTAAAGTCCAATGGGCTTTTAATTAATTTCTTAAGGCGTGGACTTTTGGTCAACTCGGGTCAAACTGAATAACCAAAATCCAATCCGGGAATTACCCCATAAGCCCAGAAATCAATTTTGGTCCATTAGGCCCAATTAAACTTTAAAGGTCCATAGTCGCATTTGGCTTTATGGAAGCGGTTTTGGGCCCAATTGGATCCAATCCATTTGGCCTAAACCTAACTTGGTACAACCAAGCCCAATTAGCCCAATAACAACATTACAAGCCCAATTCAATTTAAGGCCCAATTAATTAAATCATAAAAGTCCAATTTCATAATCTAATTAATCCTAAAGTGTATAACACAATTAATCACCAAATCAATATTTCCAAAACATCAAATTAGCCTAATTAATCATGCTTATCATTATTAAATTATGTCCAACGCAATTTAACAAAAATCAAACCCATATACATGCTATATTAGTCTCGGCCAAGGGGGAATTTTATGCCCAAATCAAATTCAATCCAATTAAATTCAATTCAACATTAAATCAATATCCCCAAATGATTTCCAACACATCCAATGATCAAAATCAAAAAAAAATCCAAGACAATTTAGGACATCCATATTTTCGGCCAAGCCTCAAAAATTAGGGAAATTTGTTCCAAACATAATTTCTTCAAATTGATCTAATCAATCCTCAATTAAACATCAATTAAGCATATTAAATCATCCAATTTCATTATTCATGCTCAAAATCAATTTTACCCAAATTTTAACCCTAAATCATTTTCATGCTCAACCTTACTCTGATACCATTTTTGGTGTTTGCTAAGGTCCCAAGATCATTAAACAAGCAATGAAAATACAAGTGAATAAAATCAACGAAGTTGCATAATACTTACATCGAGCGGTTGAGACGATGCGGTGAAGACAAAAATGTTTCTGCCCTCCTCCATGAAGCTCGGCAGTGGGCTGTTTTTCAGTCTTCAAATTCGGCCATCTTGGTCCTCCATTGATGCTCCAAGCTCCAAGCTTCCAAAAGGGATTCCAAGCTCACGAAATCACTGCCCTATCACCTTGTTATGTCTCATAGAGTGTGCTAGCACTAGGTGTTTTTGCCACAAAAACACCATCTTATTTCTCCTTCATCATTCGACAGTTGCAGAGAAATAGAAGGCAGAAATGGCATGAGAGAGAAGAAGGTTTTGGCTCCAAAACCGTGAGCCAGGGAGAGAGAAGAAGAAATGTGTATTTGTTAATTGTTTTCTAAAAACAATTAAACACATATTATAATTCTTTTCAAAAAAGTCAAGAATTAAATGCTTACCATCATCTCAGATCAACTCACATCAATCAATCAATCAATTGTCACATCACTCAAAGTGACATGTGATTTGACGCTTGATGTGACTAATGATTTGACGCTTGATTTGACTTGCGTGCCGCACTCAAATTCGAAATACGAATGCGCTCGCAAACAATCTCGGGCTCGGGTTCGCTAATTCCAAATTAAAGAATTTTCCGTTGCGACGCAATTAAATGATTACGCCTAGCGAAATCACTATTCACATCGCTAACAAATTAACTCTAAATTAATTCGTTCGCCCGCATTAAAATCTAATTTTAATTCTGTGTCGAAATCCAATTTCGTTTAATATATCGAATATATTAATTAATCGATTAATTCTAAATTAATCATTTTCTCTCTCTTAATGATATTTTATCCCAGATAAAATATCTCCGTAATTAATCCTAGATTAATTTACTCTCTCATTAAATTAATCCCAGATTAATTAAAAGTGCGAGTCATACGTCATTGGTGAATCTTCGGGAAGTGACCCATAAGATCCCCGGATATGTTGGCAGTAAATTCGGTCGTCGGACTATCTGAACATGTAAGTACCTAGTACTACGTTTGTACAGATTTACAAGACAAGGTTGGCTTCTAGCAAAGCGCCATGCCTACCCAATTCTCCAGAAATATTCTTACAGGAATAAGCGATCTATATCAGGCGTAGTATACGTAGTATTGTGTATGTCAATCCAGTATCGGATGATCATGTGCCAGGCTTGGGGCTGGAATTGTGTCTGCCCCGTACGAAGCACATGTCGGATTTCTGGTAACTAGTCTCTATAATCGGATAAACATGACCTTGTCATTTTATCCCGATGACTGCAGTACTTAAGAGTACTAGTACCGTATCCTACGTGACCATCATCTCCATATGACTGGAGTGATACTTCCGTCTTGACATCACACCCAACACACTACGATTCTCAATATACCCAGCATATGTGTACACAGAACCTGTTAAAGCCCTGGACGACCGCAACCAAAGTATATTGATTGTCGCAAGTATTAGCGGTGCAAGTCTCAGGTTAAGACCAAATACACCTACCCTGATTTCGGACCTCCATTGACACATAGTCATACTACCAATGGAATTCTGAGGGGGTCTATCCATAGCGAAGCTGTTTCCCGTACCATCGGTAAAACACAACCTCCTATTACACTTGCATGAGTATCCTATACCCAAATATATGAGAACTATGCCGTTGTGCCCTCACAACGCGCACAAGTGTAATAATAGTCTTTTACGTATTTATCGATATCCAATCTCGATAATACTCTGACTAGGGATATTCAATGATTTATCCTTCGTGGACTGATACTGTCTCATATCATTCTCAATCCAGGATCAAATCACAGGGACCTCCTATCATTTATATATCTTGGTGATCTAATCACAAATGATAAGAGTGTAATCTCCTTTATCACATAGTTAATTTGTACAACAACACTATGATATGTACAAATAGTGACGCTATGGGTCATAATTGTCCAACAATTATGACACTTTTTTTATTAGATACAGAGGGATATCATGTAAATATTAAGAACTGTTCCTTGTATTTATGTGATAGAAATAATATTCATATCCTTGTTTGTTCAAATGAGCGTGATCATTACATTTTGCATATTTCTCGAGATATTTTGAATACTAGAATTAATAAATAAAATATTGAACTTTGGCATATTAGGTTAGGTCATATAGACATGAAATCCCTAACCCTGCTGGTTAGGAATGGTTTGATTTAGGATATAACTATTGAACCTATCCAACTTGTGAATCTTGCATTCGGGGTAAAATGACCAAAGCATTCTAATGTATATGGTCCTATGAGTCAGACTACTCACAGTGGTTTTTCATACTTTACTACCATTACCAATGATGTTTCATTGTAAGGTTATGTAACATCCGTGACCACATCGACTTGCACGCTAACAGAACATGATGACCATTACACTAAAGAGGCATAAAAATTGATATGAATTATGTTCAAGCAAGTGCGTGCTCATAAAATGGCATTTGGGACATTCGGTAAATCCCTTGAAATTTCGACGTGGAACTTAGCTTAAGACTCGTTCCGTACAGTATTTAGCAATTTGGCCCTGACTTTTTCATACGATCTCCACTTTTTATGAATTTTATATCTTCGGAAAGCTGAAACCGAGAGCTACAACTTTCACGTTGGACATTGTTCCAAAGTCAAATCCTAATTAGATCAAAAATCATAATTTCCATAACAGAATCAGTAAATTTCGGGAAAGGACTAGAAATGCGACATGTGGTAAAATTTCAACCACTCCTTTTATCACCAAAAATCAGCCACTTTGCCTATAAATAAGGCAATATTCATTCATCCCTTAGGAGAGGAAAACGTGAGCTTGAGGGAGGGAGATGGCTTCCAAAATTTCTTCATTTCCATGAAAACAAGGAAGAAATGGTGTTTGAGCTTCTCAGTGTTCTTGTTCAAGTAAGTTTCCATTCTCTTCCTATCTTCTCTCTCAATTTTTAATTTTAAAAAGAATATGAAGCCCCAATTAGCACTTTATAAACCCTAGAAATGGGATTGTTAATTGACTTTAATTTGTTGATGGCATGCATTTTGGGAGAGTGTTGTGAAAGTAAAAGCTTGAAATGAAGTTAATTTGTAAATGATGATGTTGAGGATATTATGCTTGATAATTAATGATTATGGTTTGTGTTTGGGTGGTGATATTAGATGAGTTTTGAGGGTTGGAAGAGTTTTCAATTGTTGGAGATGCATTGAGTAAAAAAATTATAGTATGGAAGCATGGGGAATGTTTTGAGTAAATTAGACATGGAGAAACAAAAAAGAAATCCTGGAAACTGGTTCGCGTCGCGAAACTAAGGGCTTTGCGTTGTGACGTGCACTGAGAAAATTTGAGACCTTTTCTAGAATTCTGCATGTTGCGATGCGCAGGGTTTGCGTCATGACACGTGAACCAAATCATCCGAAATCACTTTTAAACCATCCCAGTTTCACCCTAACATGTTAAGAGTCACCTTATAGGTCTCGTATTCAACACACAAGCAGATAAGCCTTGTAGATTAACATACTGATGTATTAATAAGCTTAGCTAAGTTCCGAAGTTCATTTTACAACGTTATATTAATTAATTTCTGATCATAGATTATCCACAGGAACCACAATCTTCTTCAATGAGGGGGTTTCAGTGTCAGCCGATTGCAATCAGTGAGTGGACGTTTTCTTTGATTTTCATTATGTTGTTGCTTTAATCAGACTTACTTTTTACTTTAGGGCGTTAGATGATTTTTATTACTGTTGTCACATGAAAGTTTATGTTTTAAGTTATGCTTGAGATATAAATGTTTTCAAACATGAGATTTTATATTTTTGAGGCATGGGGAAAAACCCACCTCAGTATGCAACTTGATATAGACATGGGATTGATAGATAGACATGTACACATATAGAGGACTGGGGGACGCGGTACGTAACGCCCCCAGATCCTAGTTCAGGACTAGGGATGACAGATGCCCTTATATCCTAGTTTCAGAGCTTGGAGGGTAGTATAGATTTGTACCCCCAGTTCTAGATCATGGATTGGGGTACGGCGATACGTAACACCCCCAGACCACTAGTATCAGGGAAAATGAGTGGGGTGTTTCGGGGGACGGCGATACGTAAGGCCCCAAAGTCATCGATTTGCACTTCTGGCTCTCATTAGTCGTATGGGGGATGGCGATACGTAACGCCCCCATATGTCAGGTTTTCAGAGACAGATATAGATTTCCAGAAACAGTTTTCAGATGCAGTTTTCAGAAAAGGTTTTCAGAAAAGCAAGTTTATAGAAAACAATAATTTTAGGAAAGCAGGTTTAGAAAGGTTTTCTCGAAAGAAAAGAAGTCATTTTCATATTATGAAAGAGATTTTTAGAAAAGATAAGTTCTACAAATGAGTTTTCAGAAAGATTTTCAGAAAAGAGTTTAGAGTTTTCACACCAGAAAAGAGATTTTCATATTAAGCTATTTCTGAACTCTGGTTTTCAAATCTAACATTTTCACAACATTACTTCAGTTTTCATTTTATTTCGTCCACTTACTTAGATCGTACAACGGTTTAACCCCCTCCCAGTTTTCTTATTTTGTAGGTATGCCCGGAGGACGAGCTTGGGAGGATGGATACTGATGGCAATCACTAGGGAGTTGGTCCACCAGGTCAAGTCAAAGATTAAGTCATTCCAGTCAGAGTCAGAGAGAGTCTTGTAACTTAGTTGTCATACAGTAATGGTCATATGTTCATTGCATTATAAAGTTATTACCATTGTTGAAATGTGTATTGAAATCAGAGTACGTTATAGCAAGAGTCTCATGCATACATAGTGGATGAATTGGCTATGGTCTCTTATATGAGTGTATATATGTATGAGGTAAGAATAGCAGTCATCAGAGTCAGAGGCTTATGGGTTGGTACGGTCTATCCTCTGCCGGTAGCATCTCTCGGATTAGGATGTTACAAAGATGGTATCAGAGCATGGTCTAGGGAGTCAATGACTACAGTGGGCAGAATGTTGGGGTCTGGTATACGTAGTATGTCCGGGATACCGATATACAAGGCACTACCTCTCCAGTATCCGATCCTCGAGTACGTCCTCAAGATCTATAGACAGGTTAGTAAGATTTCCCAGACTATTCGAATAGTATTCCTTTCGAGAACAACTATATTCTAGATCTGAGTTGAGAATTATCCTGTAAGTTATCATGGCCTATCACCAAAAGTTCAGAACTAGCTATGAAACTAAATAGTAAAGATGTAAGAAAAGTTACCCAATGGAGTGGTAAGAGAGATATATAAGAAAGGTAAGAGAGGACGTACAAATGATTAAGTAACTAGATAGTAGTAAGATTCAGAGACACAGAGTTAGACAATAAAAGAAAACATCAGACCTTGTAGTAAAAGAAGAATATAGCAAGCCTGAACAAGATAAAATGTCAAGTAGACCTAAGTAAAGTTTCTTCCTCCCCAGTGAGATTCCTTTCTTCTCATATAATTTTTCCAAGCATATCTAATAGTTCTTGAGATTTCGTATAGATGGTAAGTTCCTCGAGTAATGAGAAAAGCCAGAAGATAAACAGAGTAAGAATCAGATTAGACTTGGGTTCCAATAGACTAAGATGTCAAAAAGGATTAGGGAACTCTAGAACCACAACCCAGACTCAGGTCCACAACAATCAAATAAATTCAAAAATAGAAACAATAGTTACCTTATATCAAGCATCCGATGGAGATAAGATCTTACCTATCTAGTTTGCAAACCGCTTAGTCATATTCAATTGAGGAAGCTATCCTACAAAGCTATCTCATAGCTACTTACATGAGAAGTAGACTTTACTAGGACATACAGTACTAGAAGGATACCGAAACCCATCGCGACATCAGAGTTTGCCATAGTCCCTACTGAATATGATAAGGCGACCGTTAAAAGCCTACGAGAGTTCATATTAATAACTGAACGAAGACCTTGAAGGTAGATTAACCATGAAAAAGATTAAGGAAGGTTTAGAAGATATAAAAAGAGAATCCGGTATAAAGCCACATATTAAGGAAGTCAGCGCGACGCTTGTTGAGTTTCAATCAAGTCCCAAGGATCATAAATCATGCATAAAAACGAGTTGAATACAACCAAATGAGGTGCGGAAAGACTCACATGGATCGGTTGGATGCGGCGAAGATGGATGCGAACTGCTCTCCCTTGCTCGGCAGTGAGCTGCGCAGGTGGGGCTGCACGGCGTGGCAACTCCTCCTCCAAGAATCGGCCATGGGAGACCCATTGAAGCTCCAAGCTTCAAGCTTCCAAGCTCACGAACTCACTTCCCTATCACCTTTGTATTCCTCCATGAGTGTGCTAGCACATAGATCTTGCAACAAGATCTTGCTTCTCCATTTTGCTCGTCAGAAAACCAGAAAAAAAAAGAAGAAAAATGGTCCAAGACCGAGAGAGAAGATGAAGAAGTTTTTTTGGCTCCAAAACCTAATACCGTAATGAAGAGAGAGAATGAATTAGAAAATAAAAATTGTAAAAGGTTTATATAATTTCCAAAAATTTTAATAAACCATTTACTTTTTCTATTTCAAAAAGCAAAGCATTAAATGCTTGTCTATCACCTCAATCAACTCACATCAATCACTCAATGTCACATCACTCAAAGTGACATGTGATTTGACGCTTGATGTGACTTGCGATTTGACGCTTGATTTGACTTGCGTGCCGCACTCGAATTCGAAATGCGAATGCGCTCGCAAACAATCCCGGGCTCGGGTTCGCTAATTCCAAATTAACGAATTTTCCGTTGCGTCGTAATTAAATGATTACGCCTAGCGAATTCACTATTCACGTCGCTAACGAATTAATTCTAAATTAATTCGTTCGCCCGAATTAAAATCTAATTTCAATTCCGCGTCGAAATCTAATTTCGTTATAATATATCGAATATATTAATTTATCGATTAATTCCAAATTAATCGTTCTCTCTCTTTAACGATATTTTATCCGAGATAAAATATCTCCGTAATTAATCCCAGATTAATTTTCTCTCTCATCGAATTAATCCCAGATTAATTAAAGTGCGAGTCATACGTCATCGGTGAATCTTCAGGAACGACCCATGAGATCTCCGGATATGTTGGCAGTAAATACGGTCGTCGGACTATCCGAACACGTAAGTACCTCGTACTACGTTTATACCGATTTACAAGACAAGGTTGGCTTCTAGCAAAGCGCCATGCCTACCCAATTCTCCAGAAATATTCTTACAGGAATATATAGATCTGTATCAAGCGTAGTATACCGTAGTATTGTGTATATCGGCCCAGTATCGGATAGTCACGTGCTAGGGCTGGGGCTGGATAAGTGTCTGCCCCGTCCGAAGCACATGTCGGATGTCTGGTAACTAGTCTCTATAATCGGATATGCATGACCTAGTCATAATATCCCGATGGTTGCGCAACACTTAAGAGCACTAATACCGTATCCTGCGTGACATCATCTCCACTATGACTGAAGTGATACTTCCGTCTTGACATCACACCCAATACACTACGACTCTCTGATAAACCCAGAAGTGGTGTACGCAGAACCGGTTAAAGCCCTGTACCACCAAGACCAAAGTCTATCGATTATCGTAAGTATTAGCGATGTAAGTCTCAGGTTAAGACTATACACACCTACCTTGATTTCGGCCTCCCATAGACACATAGTCATAATACCAATGGGATTCCGAAGGGTCTATCCAGAGCGAAGCTGTTTCCCGTACCATCGGTGAAACACAACCTCCTATCGCACTTGCATAAGTATCCAATACTTATATATATGAGAACTATGCCGTTGTGCCCTCACAACGCGCACAAGTGCAATACTAGCCTATTCCGCATTATCGATGTCCAGTCTCGATAATACTCCGGCTAGGGATATTTAATGATTAATCCTTCGTGGACTGATACTGTCTCATATCATCTCAATCCAGGAACTAATCATATGGACCTCTCTTCATTTATACATCTATGGTGATCTAATCACAAATGATGAGAGTGCAATTTCCTTGTCACATAGTTAATTTGTACAACAACACCGTGATCTGTACAAATAGTGACGCTATGGGTCATTTATCCAACAATCTCCCACTTGGCACATAGCCAGTCACTCAGTGTCCCACACCCGAACTATGTACGGTTCGCTCAAATTGCTGAGGAAAGGTTTTCGTCAGCGGATTTGCTTAATTATCGTCTGACGCGATTTACACGATCATCACATCGCCACGATGTATGATCCGAACGAATCATGATATAGAAGTATATATCTGGATCGTCGATGAGACCTTTAATTCCTTAGCCTGTGCTGACGCCTAGCTCAGCTGCTAAAAGAACTATATCTAATCTAATTAGATTTATTTTCGATCCAAATGGCTTCTATTGCTGCCTCAGCTGCAGCAATAATCCGCATTTGTTGTTTATTCGGCAACAGTTATCTTGCTCGGAAATTTCCAGCTCACTGTCCCGTTATTCAAACTTTATAGTACCGCAGTATTTACCGTTTGGAAACTTGCAGCAGTGATCCTAGTCACTTCAAGTTCTCCTACTCCATAATTTAAGACAGCATCTTTAGTTCTCTAAGATACTAACAGATGTCTTAACTTCAATCCAGTGACTATCACTTGGATTGACCCGATTGTGACTCCATATGCTCGAAGCGTATGAGACACCAATACAAGTACATTTTAAATGTACAATTTCCCAGAGAGTGTTAACAACTCCAAATCTATCCCAGTAGATCTTTATTCCTTGAATAAAGGTTGTTACTCCCCAGAATTCTACGGAGAATTTCTATGAAAGATATCTATGAAAGCCAAGCTTTCACCAATTGCTTTATGGGAATTTCATTGTCAGTGCCCTCTCCCACTAACCTCCTTATATACACAAGAATTATTTCGTTTTGAGTCAAATCATAAACCATTATGATTATTTCAAAACCAGTTCCAAGAACCTTATGCTTGCTTCAATCCAAACATGGATCGAATAACCCGCAAACCTTGTTTGTCGGTTATACAAATCGTCAGGATGTTGTAACATCCTCCAAAAGGTTTCCTTTTCAGGAAAGCGATTTTGATCTGCAACTGACACATTTCATAAATGAAATACGCAGTTATCAACAAGCATCTTCAAAATGGATTTACCATGGCAACAGGTAAAAGGTTGAACCGTATTAACACAATGTTGATAACGATACCTTTCCGTCAAAGCCCAGCTTTGTACGTTGGTATGTTGCCTTCCATGTATGTCTTCCTTGAAGACGTTTATGTACCAATAGGCACAATGCCTTGTGGTACAACAACTAGTATCCAAAAGTTGTTATATACATGGAATCCATTTCGGATTCATGGCACTTTGCCATAATAGGGAGTCGATACCTTGTATCACTTCCTCAAACGTAGTCGGTTGGTATACCTTAATAGATTAACATCTTTATGAGGTGAGATCAGAAACCCATACCCTAGGTTGTTTTCTGACTCTCTCCGATCTACGCGGTTCTTGTGTATTCGAAGATTAATGGTATATTCATCATTGATGAACTATTTGTGTTCCATTAGGACTTGTGCCTTGAACAGTATTACTCGATTTTCATCGAGTATCACTATCCTCCCACTGACCACTGCATATCGGTATTCCTCTCAGGAAAACCGCATGGTGAGCAACAATCACATTGTTCTCATGTGAGATTTATAAGTACTATACTTATGGTTTCCCTTAGGATAACCTATATTGGCACTTATCCAATTTGGGTCCTTAGTTTGGTATCATCCAAACGTTATGCCTGGCATACCCAAATTATCAGGAATGAGAAACCTCGTTTCTTTCCCGTTCATATCCTATATGACATCTGTCAAACAGATTTATATGGAACCTTATTCTAAATAAGTATTGCACTGTTAAAACTTATCCGTTGAAGGAAATGGTAGCTCAGAGCGACTCATGATTAGCCTTATCATGTCTAACATGATTCGGTTAATCCGTTCGGACACACCGTCACTTTGACGTGTTCCGGGAGGAGTCCTCATTTGAAAGAATACTATACTCTTTCAAGTATATAAGAAACTTATTGCTTAAGTATTTTCCATTACGGTCTTACCGTGACGGTATAATACTATAGCCGATCTGTTTGTCTATTTCGTGTCGAAACTCTAAAAGTTTCCGATTTGTGTTCTTCAAAAGAAACACATAACCATAACGTGATGCCACATCCGTTAAGGTCACGAAATATTCATGTTCACATCTAGCCTAGCTAGATATGGGCCCACTAACTTCACCATGAATAGGGCTAACAGATCGGTGGCCCTTTACTATTACCAAGTAAATAGTATTTTAGGTACTTTACCTAAAAACTAGATTCGCAGACCTTATTTGAATAGTCAAATCAGTCCTAGTACCCACTCTTCAAAAGTGTGGATATACGAGTCTTGTATAATTGTGTCCCAGACAACAATGCCACAAATAAGTCTCTATTGATCAAATCAATTTGAGCTATTTATTTGTCATTTTATATGTTTGAGATTTTAATTATATTCAAAATATAAATTCTGTTATTCACATCTAATGTGTTTATCTCAGTATCATCTTTATATATATGAAACACTTAGTGTTCTAGAATATAAAGGTTTATATCCACAATGGATTAAACACTGATATAGAGATAATGTCTCTAGTCAAACTAGTTACATTATAACAGTTCCTAATTTAAGTACATACCCGAAGGGTAGTTCCTAAACTTAGGTATCTACGGTCGAAACAGCGCGACTTTCGTCCCGTTTCCGATTCGCAGAGAAATCTCGCTTGAAGTCAGTATCCTGCTCATAGCGGATTCTGAACATCAATACATATATTTTATGTACCACACTAAGTATTTAAAATCAATTTCAATACTAGTAGTGAACATAACTTTGACAAACATTTTTAAAGTTAGAGCCTTGCCCTTTCTTTAATTCCTTCGTGTCTGCCATATCCAAATGGTAGTCACTTTGGGATATGTCAATTATCCTTTCAATATTTCAGAAACCTTAGGCCAAGCCTTGGGTTTTAGAATATCGAAACGATGTGCACCTCGTGCTACATGCCCAATTGCAAACTTTGACTTTATCTCCTCTAGAATAGTCAATTAATTCTCCAAGAATTATAAATTGCAATTTTAATACTTCTTAAATCTAAAATTAGATTTATGACAAGTATATTAAATTAAGCATTAAAGTCATCATCACATAAATCTTCCAAAGATTTTATGCTCTACTTATTTTGCTTAATTTTGGGCTTAAGGTATAATAAGTTATTTTATCAAATAAAGTAACCTATTATTTATTCCCAATTTGAAAATTAAATCATTTAAAATATTTTAATCCCAGATTATATTTTAAATATCCAACTTTTCAATTTTATCTTGATTACAATAGTCCAACTATTTAATCAACGATTAGTGGTACTATATATATTATAATGATTATAATAGTCCAACTATATAATCAAATATAATCCAAATTAATTAACCTCAATTACATTGATTACTATAATCCAATTATAAAATCAACTGTAAACTGAAATTAATTAATTCAAATATATTGATTAATATAATCCAATTATATATAATCAAGTATAATACAGTCCAACTGTTTATTAAAACAACAATTTAAATATTAGTCCAACTAACATTTAATCTAATGACGAAATAATTTAAATGAGCGCGTATGGCGAGTAATTGAACGAGTATTGCAAATTCAATTCTTGCCTCCCACTATTTTTCGTCGAGCCTCTAACCCTCTGTCGAGTACTCGGGAAACCGTGTTTCCTAGTGTGGCTAGGATCCCGTTAAATATCACACAATCTTGACTTTGGCCAACAAATTGTATGATAATTAACTAGGTAGATCTCTAAGATCAATTGGATCTCATCCAACTCCTAGATCCAGTAGGTGGACATCCAAGTCCCAAACATATATCTTATATATGCCTATACATCGAATGTATACCCTAACCTTTTTCCTCTGAATCAACTAGGCCTTGGCTTTGGCACAACAAACCTAGTGATCCCAGTCAAGCGCGGACCCATTGACATGGAAGCTTCGTAATCAATGTCAATGGACAAGAAGTGGTCTTGACTTTGGCCAACAAACCACAACTTGGACACGACACCGATATGGAACAAAGCCTCGTGATTAAAACACATCTTCGACGGACAAGGGCTTGACTTTGGCCAACAACCCCTGCCAATCTCGGATCTTGAGTAAGAATCACTCAATGGAAGGAAAAACGCTGATATTTAACGAGGGTTTTTCGCGTGCAAATTGGCTACCAATTTATTATCTTTGTTAAGGTCTCATCATCATACACCCTTAAACATGCATTCTAAACACATAAAAAGCGCATATGATAAATAATAATGATATGCGGATGGATATTTTACACATTGATCCTAGATCAAATCTCTCACTTTCTCTCTCCCGCTAGCACTTGCATATTTCTTCTACCCCGTTACACTACACTTCTAAAGAAACCTCATTTACATTGAGGGGAATAGGTGAGAAGAGAATACAAAGAATAGGAGGTGAGGCTGGACACGCAGGTCCAATTAATAAATCAAATTTATTACAATTTCCAAAATCGCCCCACCCGGCTAATATCCATCCGATATACATTATTCAAACATCACAACCATGTATTCATACAAGCATGTTATCAATCAATCTAATCAAATTAATTAATCTGATAATTAGTGATCATCCAATGTTCAAACAAAGATTTGATTTTGTTCGAGTCAAACTCGTATTGCGAACACGTACTCAAAGTACGATTTCTACGAATTAAATTAAATTACATAATTAAATCCAATTTAATACGCATTTAATTCTAATTCATTATTTAATTCCAAATTAAATATTACACTTTATAAAATAAACCTTACGACTTAAATTCCAAATTTAATCGTTACGGGTCTCAAAGCCCGATTAATATCCAATATTAATTTAATTAAAGTCCAATGGGCTTTTAATTAATTTCTTGAGGCGTGGACTTTTGGTCAACTCGGGTCAAACCGAATACCAAATCCAATCCGGGAGTTACCCCATAAGCCCATAAATTAATTTAGGCCCATTAGGCCCAATTAAACGTTAAAGGTTCATTAGTCGCATTTGGGCCTTTTGGAAGCGGTTTTGGGCCTAATTGGATCCAACCAATTTTGGCCTAAACCAACTTTGTACAACAAAGTCCAATAAACCCAATAACAACTTTAAAAGCCCAAATCCAATTTTAAGCCCAATAATTTAATTCCAAAAATTCCAAATTTTCCAATTAAATTACCTAAAGTGTATAGCATTATTAATTACCCAAATCAAAGTTTCCAAAACACTAAATTTGTCCAATTAATCATGCTTATCATCAATTAATCATGTCATGTCCAACATAATTTGATCAAAATCAAACCCAATTTCATGCTTCAAGTGTCTCGGCCAAGAGGGGAAAATGCCCAAATCAAATTCAATCCAATTGAACCAAATTAAACATAAATTCAACATCCCCAAATGATTTCCAAGTCATCCAATGAACAAAAAATCAAAAATCCAAGACAATATTAGGGTTCATATTTTCGGCCATCACAAGCAAATTGGGGAAAATTGTTCCAAACACTTTTCATCAAATTGATCTAATCAATCATCAATTAAACAACATTTAAGCATTCTAAATCATCCAATTTCATTAAACATGCTCAAAATCAAGTTTACCCAAATTAAAGTTTTGGCCAACAATAAGCAAATTGGGGAAATCAATCCAATTAATTTTTCTTCAAATTGATTACATATAACTCTAAGTTATTCATATACAAACATTCTTAAACAAACAATTTGTCAAAATCATGCTTAAATCAAAAAGCCCCAATTTTGCTCAAGAACCCTAAAAACGTTTTATGCACAAATGGCTCAAGATACCATTGTTGAGTTTCAATCAAGTCCCAAGGATCATAAATCATGCATAAAAACGAGTTGAATACAACAAATGAGGTGCGGAAAAACTCACATGATCGGTTGGATGCAACGAAGATGAGTGCGAACTGCTCTCCCTTGCTCGGCATGAGCTGCGCATGTGGAGCTGCACGGTGGGGCTGCTTCCTCCTCCAAGAATCGGCCATGGGAGACACCATTGAAGCTCCAAGCTTCAAGCTTCCAAGCTCATGAACTCACTTCCCTATCACCTTGTATTCCTCCATGAGTGTGCTAGCACATAGATCTTGCAACAAGATCTTTCTTCTCCATTTGCTCGGCAGAAAACCAGAAAACAGAGAGAAAAACGGTCCAAGACCGAGAGAGAAGAAGAAGAAGTTTTGGCTCCAAAAGCCTAATACCGTAAATGAGAGAGAGAGAATGAATTAGAAAATAAAAATTGTAAAGGTTTATATAATTTCCAAAATATTTAATAAACCATTTACTTTTTCTATTTCAAAAAAAGCAAAGCATAATGCTTGTCTATCACCTCAAATCAACTCACATCAATCACTCAAATGTCACATCACTCAAAGTGACATGTGATTTGACGCTTGATGTGACTTGCGATTTGACGCTTGATTTGACTTGCGTGCCGCACTCGAATTCGAAATGCGAATGCGCTCGCAAACAATCCCGGGCTCGGGTTCGCTAATTCCAAATTAACGAATTTTCCGTTGCGTCGTAATTAAATGATTACGCCTAGCGAATTCACTATTCACGTCGCTAACGAATTAATTCTAAATTAATTCGTTCGCCCGAATTAAAATCTAATTTCAATTCCGCGTCGAAATCTAATTTCGTTATAATATATATCGAATATATTAATTTATCGATTAATTCCAAATTAATCGTTCTCTCTCTTTAACGATATTTTATCCGAGATAAAATATCTCCGTAATAATCCCATATTAATTTTCTCTCTCATCGAATTAATCCCAGATTAATTAAAGTGCGAGTCATACGTCATCGGTGAATCTTCAGGAAGCGACCCATGAGATCTCCGGATATGTTGGCAGTAAATACGGTCGTCGGACTATCCGAACACGTAAGTACCTCGTACTACATTTATACCGATTTACAAGACAAGGTTGGCTTCTAGCAAAGCGCCATGCCTACCCAATTCTCCAGAAATATTCTTACAGGAATATATAGATCTGTATCAAGCGTAGTATACCGTAGTATTGTGTATATCGGCCCAGTATCGGATAGTCACGTGCTAGGGCTGGGGCTGGATAAGTGTCTGCCCCGTCCGAAGCACATGTCGGATGTCTGGTAACTAGTCTCTATAATCGGATATGCATGACCTAGTCATAATATCCCGATGGTTGCGCAACACTTAAGAGCACTAATACCGTATCCTGCGTGACATCATCTCCACTATGACTGAAGTGATACTTCCGTCTTGACATCACACCCAATACACTACGACTCTCTGATAAACCCAGAAGTGGTGTACGCAGAACCGGTTAAAGCCCTGTACCACCAAGACCAAAGTCTATCGATTATCGTAAGTATTAGCGATGTAAGTCTCAGGTTAAGACTATACACACCTACCTTGATTCGGCCTCGGCTCCCATAGACACATAGTCATAATACCAATGGGATTCCGAGGGTCTATCCAGAGCGAAGCTGTTTCCCGTACCATCGGTGAAACACGACCTCCTATCGCACTTGCATAAGTATCCAATACTTATATATATGAGAACTATGCCGTTGTGCCCTCACAACGCACACAAGTGCAATACTAGCCTATTCCGCATTATCGATGTCCAGTCTCGATAATACTCCGGCTAGGGATATTTAATGATTAATCCTTCGTGGACTGATATTGTCTCATATCATCTCAATCCAGGAACTAATCATATGGACCTCTCTTCATTTATACATCTATGGTGATCTAATCACAATGATGAGAGTGCAATTTCCTTGTCACATAGTTAATTTGTACAACAACACCGTGATCTGTACAAATAGTGACGCTATGGGTCATATTATCCAACAAGGCTTACAAGACTAATAGGAGTCCACAAATAGTCCAATGTAGTAGAAACACAATCAGCCCAAGTTAGAAAAAATCTGTGAAGTAATACAAGGATAACCCTTCGGGTGGAGTATTTAGAGTGCAAAGAGACCCAGTATGGAATATTATATGTCATAACTGTGATTTATAGCAAGAACCGAGAGTAGAATCTTAAGAAGTATCATAAGAACGAACCACCACTAGTCTCAGGCATGGCGTAGAACCAAATAGATAGAATCTAAAATATAAGAAGGAAAACGGAAGTGATAAGAAAATTCAGTATGTATAGTAGCATAAGTAAGTATTCGGAGATATCATGTAAGTAAGACCTCAAAGTGATTGATAAAAAAGTAGGAACTCTAAGGCACGATTAAGTCATTCAAGTTTCAGCAGTATGGATATAAATTTTTCTTTTCAATAGCCCCGACTATGGTAAGTATTTAGACACCTAACCAGAACCGTAAGCATGTACCATTCCAACCTTGAGCCCAACAAGAAGAAGAACAACGTAAATAAGAGTATTTGACAAAATAGATGGATTATGAGGTTTTAAATGGTAAGTCAATAAGTTCAACAGAATCTAGATAAAAAACATGAAATGGTAAAATTCTATATAAGATAGAAATGTTTGGAGTCATAGTAAGTCAAACCAATCTAGAAGTCATCTTAGAATTAGAATCCCTTAGGGGAGTAAAGGTTCAAGGAAGTAAAATGAACCAGAGAGAACGACTCTCAAGAGTATAGTATGTGACTCATAAGAATATTATTATATTAGGAGAGAAGAACTATATAAGAGTGGCACCTGACCAAAAGATTTCAGAAAAGTAAGGATGTAAGGAGTTCAAGGAACTAAGATGAGAAAAAAACCTATGCAGCAGAGTGAGTTTCTTAATGAGGAATAACAATGAGAGTATAGCGGCACCCAGAGAAAGAAAGTAACAACCTCAGAAGGTTTAATAACAGAGACTAAATAGGAAGGAGTGCAGAGGCAGCATGAGAAAGTTTTTAGTGAGCATGACTCCAGAGGAATTTCTCAGAAGAGGTAGTGTTTTCGATAGTTGAAAATGATCATAAGTAAGTTAAAGAAAGAGAACTAGAGAGTGTTTTTTAGCAGTAGTGGCCTGGTATAGGAATAGACATCATATATATACAGACACACACACCCACACACACACACACACACATGAAAGTCCTAGGCTCATAGATAAGCAGTATATGCAGCTAGATCACCATAATCTGAAAGGCCTCATGATAATTTCCCACCCTCCCAACCCTCGTTAGACCAACAATAGTATAAATGGACCTTGAAGGTTGCCTCAAGATACTTTTAGTTTTAAGTGAAAGTATAATGAAAAAAAACTGGAACATAGGACCTTCAGACATAGTTTAAGAGCATAATAAAAATGAGAAATAGCTTTGAGTAAAGGAGTTAGGAGAGAATTTGTTCAGATGGAGTGGTACATAGATAAAGTAGTAGTCAAGTAATGATGAAGATACAAAGGAACCAGTGTTAGGATGTAATAGTGGATATGTAAAGGAAGAAGATATCCCTCAGATAAGAGAAGATAGACATAGACCAAGGAAGTTCTCAGTATAGAATAGGATAAGAATGAGATGAAAAGAATACTAAGGAAAAAGTTTGGGAGTGAAGCTGTTAAGGTGTAACGACGTATGAAAGAATATCTAATAAGAAAAGACAAAGGTGTGTAACAACAAGGTAATTTATGGTCAGGTACATATAAAGTACCCAGCCCTAGTCTAAGTTGACCAAACCCCGGGTTTGGGACAACTTTAGCCACGGGTATGGGTAGTTTGGTATATTCATGTCATACTACGGAATAGAAGAGATAAGTTATTGCAAAGTTGTAATTGAAATAGCAAGTGAATTCTCAAGGTACGGAATATTTGCATATATTTGAGTGTTTACCCTTGAAAATAAAGTACAAAGAGTATGAAATTCTGCTAGAACTAAATCGACAGCATTGATATTAATAGCAGGGAATGCGATTTAAGCACCAAGATGCATACAATTAAGTTGAATATGTAGTAATTAAGGATGACCACTTGAAAGTTACCCGAAGCAATATTTTTAGTAAAAGCACCATCGGTAGACAATAGTAGTAAGCTAAGAAGCCCTAGGCGGTATCATAAGCAGTTGAAGCTTGGCAAGGAGAATATAGAGAATTAAATAGTCAAGATATGAGAAAGAATATTCAGATCAAGTTGAAGGGCAAAAGAACTATCGAGTACAAACATTGTTAGTATGATGAAGATCACTTTTGTAAGTTATTTATTCTGGAAAGGGAATATGGAAAGCCTACCGATATTTCTAGTGAAAACCAAAGTATCAGCCAAGAAAAAAATCCAATCGAGTCGAGTAATTAATGAACATAACTAAGGATCTAGAGAAAGAGATTTCCTTGGAGATAAAGAATATTGAGCACAAATAGAGGTCCAGAAATGAGGTAGTCAAGAATATTCAGAAAAGATCCTAAACGAGAAGAATGTAGTATCTCTCAGTAGAGAACTTAAGGGATAATCACTGGAGCCACGAATTTTGAATCAGTTGACCCAAGTATGACTAGAGGTATGATGCATGAGTTAGATATTAAGAAAGATAGGGAATGAGTATGAAGACAGCTAAAATTTGGTGACTTCAGAACTAGCATGTGGATCATTGGACTTACTATGAGATGTTTTATATCGAGAATCTCAGAATTTGTAACATTCAGTGACCCCAGCGACTTGCACGTTATCAGAACATGACGACCATTACAAAAACGAGGCATAATACTTCATATGAATTATGTTCGAGTAATTACGTGCTCATAAAATGGAATTTGGGACATTTGGTAAATCCCTTGAAATTTTGACGAGGAACTTAGCTTACGACTCTTTCCGAACAGTCTTTACTAATCGGGCCCTAACCTTTTTCATATGATCTCCGCTTTTTATAAATGTTATATCTTCATAAAGCTAAAACCGAGAGCTACAACTTTAACGTTGGACATTATTCCAAATTCGAATCCTAAATGGGTCAAAAATTGTAATTTCCATAACAGAAACATTAAATTTCGGGAAAGGACTAGAAATGAGACATGTGGCAAAATTTCAACCACTCTTTTTATCACAAAAAATCAGCCAATTTTCCTATAAATAAGGCACTATTCATGCATCCCTTATGAGAGGAAAAACGTGAGCTTGAGTGAGGGAGATGGTTTCCAAAATTTTCTTCATTTCCATGAAAACAATGAAGAGATGGTGTTGAGCTCTCAATTCTTCTTGGTCAAGTAAGTTTCCATTCTCTTCCTATCTTCTCAATTTTTAATTTTAAAAAAGAATATGAAGCCCCAAATTAGCACTTTATAAACTCTAGAAATTGGGATTGTTAAATTGGCTTTAATTTAGTTGATGGCATTTTGGAGAAGTGTTGTGAAAGTAAAATCTTGAAATGAAGTTATTTTGTAAATGATGATGTTGAGGATATTATGCTTGATAATTAATGATTATGGTTTGTATTTGGGTGGTGATATTAAATGAGTTTTGAAGGTTGGAAGAGTGTTCAATTGTTGGTGATGCATTGAGTAAAAATATTGTAGTATGGAAGCATGGGAATGTTTTGAGTAAATTAGACATGGATAAACAAAAACAATATCTTGGAAATTAGTTTGCATCGCGACTTTAAAGGGCTTTGCGTCGCGACGCGCATTGGGAAAAAGTTGAGACCGTTTCTGGAATGTTGTGCGTCGCAAGGCGCAAAGGTTTGCGTTGCGATGCATGAACCAAAATCATCCCAAATCAGTTTTAAACCATCCCAGTTTCACCATAGCATGTTTAGCCTTGTAGATTAACATACTGATGTATTAATAAGCTTAGCTAAGTTTCGAAGTTCATTTTACAACGTATATACTAATTAAATTTTCGATCATAGATTATCCAGAGGAACCACAATCTTCTTTAATGAGGGGGTTTCAGTGTCAGCCGGATTACAATCAGTGAGTGGAAATTTTCTTTGATTTTCATTATGTTGTTTTTTAAATCAGACTTACTTTTTGCTTTAGGGCGTTAGACGATTTTTATTACTGTTGTCACATGAAAGTTTATGTTTAAGTTATGCTTGAGATATAAATGTTTTCAAACATGAGATTTATGTTTTTCGAGGCATGGGGAAAAACCCACCTCAGTCTGCAACTTGATATAGATATGGAATTGACGAACAGCATATGTGCATATGTAGATGACTGGGGGGATGGCAATACGTAACATCATCAGATCCTAGTTCAGGACTAGGGATGAAAGATGCCCATAGATCCTAGTTTTAGAGCTTGGAGGGTAGCATAGATCCGCACCCCCAGTTCTAGTTCTGTGGCTTGGGGGACGGCGATACGTAATGCCCCAAGACCACTAGTTTCAGGGACATGAGTGGCATGCTTTGGGGGACAATGATACGTAAAGCCCCAAAGTCATAGATTTGCAAGCATGGCTCTAGTTAGGTGCATGAGTGGACGTTGATACGTAACACCCCCATACGTAAGGTTTTTCAAAGACAATTACAGATTTCCAGAAACAGTTTTCAGATGTAGTTTTCAGAAAAGAAAGTTTTCAGAAAATAGCAATTTTATAAGTAATATTCAGAAAAGCAGGCTTTAGAAAGGTTTTCTAGAAAGAAAAGAAGTCGTTTTCAGATTATGAAAAAGATTTCTAGAAAGGATAATTTCTACTAACAAGTTTTCAGAAAGATTTTCAGAAAAGTGTTCAGAGTTTTCAGACCAGAAAAGAGATTTTCATATTAAGCTATTTCTGAACTCTGGTTTTAAAACCTAACATTTTCACAACCGTACTTCAGTTTTCATTTTATTTTCGTCCACTCGCTTAGATCATATAATGGTCTAACCCCATCCCAATTTTCTTGTTTTGTAGGTATGCCCGGAGGACGAGATCGGTAGGATGGATATTGATGGCAGTCACTAGGGAGTTGGTCCACCAGGTTAAGTCAGGGATTAAGTTAGTCCAGTCAGAGAGAGAGTCTTGTAACTTAGTTGTCATACAGTAATGGTCATATGTTCATTGCATTATAAAAGTTATTACCATTGCTGAAATGTGTATTGAAATCAGAGTACTTTATAGCAAGAGTATCATGCATACAGAGTCGATGAATTGGGATATGGTCCCTTACATGAGTCTATATATGTATGAGGTAAGAATAGGAGTCTCTCAGAGTCAGAGGCTTATAGGGTTGGTACGGTCTACCCCCTGCCGGTACCATCTCCTGGATTGGGGATGTTACAAGTTATGTTTATTAATGAAACACAAATCGGAAAACTTTGAAAAGTTCAAAGAATTTCGAAATGAAGTAGAAAAATAAACTGGTCAATATATTAAATACCTTCGATCTGATCGAGATAATGAATATATGAGTGGAGAGTTCCCTGATTATTTAAAGGAGAATGAGATTCTCACTCAATATACTCCTCATGGTACTCCACAACATAATGGAGTGTCAAAGAGGTGAAATCAGACATTATTGGATATCGTCCGATCTTTGTTGAGTTTTACAGATTTGCCCTATTACTTATGGGGGTATGCTCTTTTAACTACCACACATATTTTGAATAAGATTCCTTCTAAATCTATTCCTACGACTTCGTTTGAGATATGGACCGGTAGGAAATCGAATCTTAATTATGTTAGGGTTTGAGGCTGTCCTGCATACGCCAGAGTGCCTCAGCAGAATAAGCTTTTGCCTCAAGAGCAAAAGTTTAGGTTCATTGGATATCCTTCAAATACGAAAGGAAATTTGTTCTACGATACCGAGTATCGAAATGTGTTCGTAGCTTGCTTCAGAAAATTTCTAGAGGTATAAATTTTTACTAAAGGAGGTAATCATAGACAGGTTGAACTTAATGAAGTACAATCTAAGACCAACAAACCATCGGAGGAACCTGAAGTTCAAGTAGATGAAGAACATTCATTACCCACACTCCGTAGGTCTGAAATGGTATCTCGACCTCCTGAATGCTTGTATTTGTTCCAAGAAAGGAGTCTTGATGTTCTCTTAGTTGAAGAGACTAACCCTTATACTTATAAAGAATCGATGTTAGACATCGACTTCATGAAGTGGCGAGAAGCCATGAAATAAGAGTTAGACTCTATGCATATGAATTAAGTTTAGGACTTGGTTCAGTTTCCTGAAGGAATTGTTCCTATCGGTTGTAAATGGTTTACAAGAGGAAGCGCGGGCCTGACGGAAAGGTTGAAACCTTTAAGGCCTAATGGTAGCTAAAGGTTACACGGAGCAACCTAGGGTCGACTACGATGAATTTTTTCGCCAGTAGCGATGCTAAAGTCTATTAGGATTTTATTGTCTATTGTTGCTTACTATGATTGCGAGATTTGGAAGATGGATGTCAAAACAGCTTTCTAAATGAATTTATTGACGAAGAAATATATATGGAACAATCAGAGGGTTTTGTATCCAGTGAAAACTCAAGCATGGTATGTAAGCTTAAGAAGTCCATTTATGGGCTTAAACAAGCTTCACGAACTTGGAATCTTCGATTTGATGAGATAATCAAATTGTCTGGTTTTCTCAAGAATTCGGAAGAATAATGTGTGTATAAGAAGGCCAGTGGGAGTATGGTGGTACTTTTAGTTCTCTATGTTGATGACATCCTGATCATTGGAAATGATATCGGGATGATGCAAGACGTCAATACTTACCTCTGTAAGAATTTCTCCATGAATGACCTGGGTGAAGCTTCTTATGTCTTAGGCATAAAACTCTATAGAGATAGAGAAAGGAAGCTTATTGGGTTATCCCAATCAACTCACATATGTAATATTTTAGAACGGTATAATTTTGGTAATTGTAAGACAACAAACATATCGTTTAGACATGGCCTACATCTTTCAAGGAAAGATGTGTCCACAAACAGAAGATGAGATGATTATAATGTCTAATCAGCGTTATGCTTCTTGTTTGGGCAACATCATGTATGGCATATTATGTACTAGGCCTGATATCAACTTCGTAGTTAGTGTGACCAGTAGATATCAGGCCAATCGAGGTAATGACCATTGGATGACCATCAAACATATCCTAAAATATCTGAAAGGTACTAAGGATAAGTTAATGATATTTGGAGGAAATAAATTGCAGGTTAATGGGTATACAGATTCGAATTCCAATCGGATCCTGATGATAGAACATCTACATCAGGATTCATGTTTACCCTTAATGGAGGTGTAGTTTGTTGGAAAAGTTCCAAGCAGGGGTCGACAGCTCACAGAGGTGGAATATATTGTAGATTCTAAAGCTTAAAAAGAAGCTGTTTGGGTTAAGAACTTTATCACAGAATTAGGAGTTGTCCCAAGTATCGAGAACTCGATTCCGTTATACTGTGATAGTAATGGAGCCATTGCACAACTAAAGGAACCGTTGGC